>NCQV01008624.1:0-13426 GCA_002740545.1 Lophocereus schottii | reverse complement strand
TTGATTGAATTTTGTTTAAATCAAGATTTTATCCTTTTTCAGGCTAGATTACTCAGCCAAAATTAAAGTGGCAAATCTGGTATATATTTTAAGAAAATCTTCACTCCCTTTCTTAGCCGTTGGAAATCTTTTTGATGAATCTCCTAAGCGACTGAAAATAGAAGATTTTCCCTATCTTTTGAAAGCAATAGCCGTTGGGTTGTGTGCTTAAATATTGAAATCCTCTCTCCCATTTGGAAATCCGGTTTTTACAAAGAAGTAAGAGATTTCTAGAGCTGCATTTCAAAGAGAAAAACCGTGAGAAGATTGTGCTTAACTGAGCCTTCAATATATTGGCATAATAGGACTTCATTGTACCTTATATCTGCTTTAGTCAGAAGCATCCCCAGTAAGGTGTTTTGTACCCCTATTCTTAGATCAGAAAGTGAGTGAGTGTATCCATAGTCGAGTGGACTTTGGACGTGTCCAATATAGTGTGATTGGACATGGTGTAACCTGTCTTAGGGAAGAAGGTTGCGTGGGTTACAAGTTGTAACAAGGTGTGTTACATCTGTAACATGTGAAGCCCGTTAGTGAAAGTGGTTAAATCCTACACGAGGTAGGTCGTGGTTTTTCATACCTCAGTCGGGCTAGAGGTATTTTCCACAGAAAAATTGTGTGTGCTTTATTTCCGCATTTATCTTGTTGATTTTCGCAAATTGTAAACATTTGGTGCAAACAAGTCAGAAGGTTGTTTGTAATTCAAGAACAACCTCTGCAATTAGGAGGGTGTTTGTCAGTAAGTACGCGAAAATTGAACACCACAATTCACCCCCCTCTTGTGGATAAGTACTCCTAAATTCAACAATAGGCTCAGCCGTTTGGAAGTTATACCCAAATAAAGTGGAGTGGTCCAGACTGTTCCCAAAAAAGCACCTTTTGAAATGTCACTCCCTTTTAGTGCTCTTTCTTTGTGCTTGGCCTTGATTTATTTCCTAGCCTTCAAAGTCAACTTAAAAGGGATCCAAAATTCAAATTGCAGGTTCTTGTGTGGGACTTTGATTGGAGAAAACGTACCTACCAAACCGGGTTGAAAACTAGCCCAAATAGGCACCTGGACTGTTTGAATTTGAGAGTTGATTTAACTAGGCAAATGAAGTCCAATTGGCCTAAAACTTCATTATTAGAAAGCTGACATCCTAAGCTATTAATTACACATCTTAAATTGAACCTAAGTCACCTAAAGGTTAGGTGACCAGGGTCACCTATTAACGTGTGAGTGTAAGGAAAACATAAATCTTGTAAGAGATTTTTCAAAGTGAAATTATATGTCGCAAATGTACAACTTTCACTATAGCACTTGAGAATCGCCTCCTCAAAAACATTGGATGAAAATTATGTCACCCGATTATGAATCTAAGAAACTAGTCCAATATATACAAACAAACTAGTTGCTCCCACTATCAACTAGGATCAGAAAGATAGGCAAATTGTAGGTCTAACACGGGTGCAAATTGTGTAGGATCCCTTGGATTACTTTCACCTCTTGACACAACTTCTAGACTTTCTTGGACATGAGAGACATTGGTTCTTAATCCCCATTATCCCCCTCAGCTTGGAAAGAGTTTTCCCTTAGACTTGGTAGTTCATGTTCCTCATCAAAGTATGGTCTCAAATCAGTCACATTAAAAGTGGCGAACACACCATATTCTCTGGGAAAATTAACCTTATAGGCATCAAGATTCACCTTTTCAAGTGTCTCAAAAGGACCATCTGATCGTGTGAGAAACTTGGACCTTTTTTTGCTTGGGAGTCTCCCCTTTCTTACACATACAAGGTCCCCGAGCTTGAATTGGACATCCTTGCAATGCTTGTTGATTTGATTCTTATTTTGGTCATTGAACTTCTATTCTTTGCCCTCACATGAACATGTAGCTCTTATATCTCTTCTACCCTCTTGTTGGCCTCCCAAGTAAACTTGGTTGGGGCTAGGAATAGGGGCAAGATCAGGGGGTGGACAGATTGTAGCCATGGACAACTTGAAAGGGAGACAAACCCGTGGCTTTACTTGGTACTCTATTGAATGCAAACTCAGTATGACCAAGTATCTCATCCCGTCCCTGGGTCTTTTTCTTCACAAGGACCCTTAGTAAGGTCCCAAAAGTTCTATTGGTTACCTCAGTTTGGCCATCGTTTAGGGGTGACGAGAAGTGCAAAACTTGAGGTGAGTGCCATCTTCTTTAATAATGTGAGCCAAAAATGACTCATAAACTTGCTATCTCTATCCAAAACCATGTTGTTAGGATGCCATGGAGTCTTACAATCTCCTTGAAGTAGAGATTAGCCACTTGGGTAGCATCATAGGTGGTGTGGCAAGGAATAAAGTGTGCCATCTTAGAGAAATGATCAACCACCACCATGATTGAATCTTTGTTCCTTTATGTCCTAGGAAAATCGACGATGAAGTCTAAACTCACATCCTTCAAAGGAGCATGGGGGATAGCCAGGGGTGAAGAAAGACCTTAAGATAGGACATGACTTTTGGCTAATCGGTAAGTACCACACATTTTCATAAAATGCTTAACATCCTTGTGCGTCCTGAGCCGATGGTAGTGCTCCTTTCACATGATGCAAGTTTTCTCAATGCTAAAATGCCCAGTCAAGGCCCCTTTGTGGACCTTTATAATTAAGAGTTCCATAAGACCACCCTTTAGGATGTACAATCTAGTTTCTTTGAACAAGAAGCCATTCTTAATGTAGAATTGGCCGTGAGGATGCCGTGAGCAAGTCTAAGAAATGTCCTTGAAATCTTCATCTTTTCGATTCATTTCCTTGATCAACTCAAATCCAAGGACCTTTGAGTCAAGAGAGGAAAGTAGGAGGTACCTCCTTGAGAAATCATCTGCCCCTTTGTTCAACTGACCGGACTTATGGTGGATCACAAAGTGGAAAGCTTGCAAGTATTCCACCCACTTGATAGATTAAGCCCGTGTTGCCCTTGAACAAACTTGAGAGCTTCATAATCCGAGTATAGAATGACATCTCCTCCCGTTAGGTAGTGTCTCCAATGCTCTAAAGCCCTCATGATTTTTGTTTAGCATCATTGCACTTTTCACTAAAGTAGGCTATAGGTCTACCTTCATGAGATAAGACCGCCCCTACGCCCACTCCCGAAGCATCATACTCTACCTCAAACACCTGGGACAAAGCTTAGATGGACAAGAATGGGGGCATTAGTTAGCTTAGTCTTGATCTTATCAAAGGCAGCTTGAGCCCTTTCATTCCACTTAAACTTCTTTGCCTTAAGAACTTCGGTTATGGGAGCCATGATTGAGCTAAAGTTCTTCACAAACCTTCTATGAAAAGAGGCCAAGCCATGGAAACTTCACATTTAGTAGATTAAGGAAGGAACCAACCACCCCTTAAATGCTTAGAGCTTGCTCTCATCTACTTGTATACCTTGGGCTGAAACCATATAGCTAAGAGAGATAACTTGGGAAGTGAAAAACTGGCACTTCTGTAAGTTGCCATAAAGCTTCTCTTGCGAGAGAACTTTTAGGACTTGTTGGAGATGGTTAACATGCTCATCTTCATCCTCGCTATAGACCAAAATATCATCGAAGTAGACAACCATAAATTTGCCAAGGTAAGGCGTAAGGATTTAGTTTTATCAAGCGTATGAAAGTCCTAGGGGTGTTGGTGAGCTCGAATGGCATCATTCACCACTCACACAAGCCTCTTTTGGTCTTGAAAGTGTTTTCCACCCATCCCCTTAATGGATCTAAATTCAATAATAGCCACTTCTAAGATCAATATTAGAAAAGATGGTGGCATCATGTAGTTCATCAAGAAGGTCTTGCAATCTTGGAATGGGGTAACGATATTTGATGGTGATTTTGTTTATAGCTATACTATCCACACACATTCTTATACTCCCATATTTCTTTGGCCCTAACAAAGTTGGAAAGACACAAGGAATTAAGCTACCTTTAATGATTCCCTTAGCCAAGAGTTCCTCAAGTTATCATTGGATCTCTTGGGTTTCTTGAGGGTTCATTTGGTAGGTCAATTTGTTTGGAAGAGTAGAGACGAGTATGAGGTTAATTTTGTGTTGGGTAGTTCTTTATGGTGGAAGGCTATGGGGTATTTCTTGAGGAAAGATGTGTGCTAAGGCTTGGAGAAAGCGAACAAGGAAGGGGTGAGAGTGGTGGTTGGCTTTGGTGTTCTTTAGGCCAAATAAGAGCTAGTCCTTGAATGAATGAAACTCATAGCATTTTCCCTAACGATTTTCAGACAGGGATGCAGGCTCGGGGTCAAGCAAAGCAGTGTTCTCAGGGTCACCCAAGTCCTCATCCTCGGACTCCTCGTATTGGAACACAATCATGTTGGGGTCTTGACCAGACTGGCGGGCATTGCGGCGATCCTTGATGTATCAGATCCATGCCTCGAAGTACCCCTTCTACTAAAAGTTTGCCGCTGGCTAAGGTCTCAAGAAACTTACAAAAGAAGTCGGTTTGCTCCTCTTAACTGCACTGATAGCTCGGCATTGGTTACGTTCTCTTAGCCGGAGATCTTCTTGGACTCTAGTTGAATGTTTAGATCCTTCAGCTGGCGATGCAACCCCACTTTTCTTTCTCCCATTCCTCCTTTTCCTTCTTCAGCATCTCCCACTAACTCTTGTATTTGATTGCTGAGTCCTTGACCATCTTCTGCCCCTCTTAGAGAAGACATACATTCTCCTCCAAGTGGGAAGTGGATGGCATAGACTGCATCACCTTGAGGGCTCGGTTGAAGGCCTGCATAGATCAAAAATAGTTATAATGGGGATAAAGACTGAAGGGGAGAAGTAAGAGGAGGTGAAGGCGAAATGACTACTCGATCTCACCTTCACAACAACCACCTACTCTTCAGTGACAACTAGGTATCGGAGGAGGTCGAGGGTGCGAGGTTCTAAGATCAGGCAAGCCTCTTCACCATTTCTAACTTCATTGAAGTAGTAGACTCTAGGAAATCTCTGAGGAGATGCCTCTATGACTAGCTGATAAGTCATTTGGCGGCTTCCCTGGGAGTTACCCAGGGGTGACATCCCTCTAGTACTGCCCCACCCAGCCTAGCGGGCTGACCCCCTGGAAGTCTCCCTATGCGGAGGCCCTTCAATAAGCACGACCCCATGTTGGGACCCCTCGGATCACATGGGCGTAGTCACCGAACCGATCCGAGCCCCTGGCATCCTTATCGCGGGCACTTAGAGGCAGCCATTGAGGGTAGGCTCAATGTCAGGGTTGGTGGGTTCTTGCTCCGCAGTAGGATCTTGGTCACCCGCATTAAGAGATAAGTTAGGACAAATCGCATGGCAAGCTCACATGGAAAAATAAACGAGGGGATAGACCTAAGGCACCTTTTTGGCTCGAGGCTTAACGCTTTGGCACCTCTCCACCTCTCTACTAGGCAATATCCTCACTGATCTCCCAAGGGGTGGCATCCTTGGTTTTGATATGCGTCAACATTGTGCATGCTTGATCTGCAAAGAGGAAAAGAAAGTCAGGTAAGACCCATGGGGAAAGTAGACAATGTGAGAAATGGGAAGTACCATTGGAAAACTTTTCTAGGATAAGAAGGCCGACAGCTGCGAGGAAGAAATCATTCTCGAAGTAAGAGAGCTTGGGAAACCAGTTGAGAGGTTCCCTATTACTCTACTTAATTCTCCTGCATTCATGCTCCTTCTCCACCTCTATTATTCGCGACATAAAGGCATGGAGGGGCTTTGGTCAGTCCTCCTCTAGGATGTAATATCGAAAA
The DNA here is from genome assembly GCA_002740545.1 of Lophocereus schottii. Classification (NCBI taxonomy): domain Eukaryota; kingdom Viridiplantae; phylum Streptophyta; class Magnoliopsida; order Caryophyllales; family Cactaceae; genus Lophocereus; species Lophocereus schottii. The sequence goes on along the minus strand of NCQV01008624.1, from coordinate 7,648 downwards.
TACTGGGCGGTCGCTTTTTCCTCCTTGATTGGCTAGCTGAACAGAGTTTTGATCGCCCGTCTTTGTTCCAATTAGGGACATCAGCCCATCCGTCCCCTTGATGAACAAAGAGGAGGTCATGCTTCTAGTTCTTCAATTTCGATTTTCTTCAATTTTTATTTTTTCTCTATGGCCATCATGAAGCCCTTTCGATTGCTGAAACTATACGAACCAACCTCTGCTGCCTCCAATGGCACCTTCTGAACTATATGCACCAAGTTAACTGGCGTAGCTTGCATGTAGCAATGAATGAACAAATGTTGTGCTAGAAGGTGGGCACTATTTGTGTGAGCACTAACTCATATTTCTTCAAGATCTATAGGATCACTTTGTGTAGTGGGAAGCGAAGCCCATATGTTAAGGTCGCTTGATACACCACAACACACCCTCGGGGTGGCCTATTCACCGTTGCGTTTAGTTCAAGGATCACAAACCTATATCTATCAGAAAGGACATACTTTTCTTGGAGAGTCAGTCTCTTTATAGAATGCACCACCCTAGGGTTGGGGAAGTGCGAGGTAGGGCTGTCTCCAGGGTTCGAGCATGTGAGCGCTCCGAGGAATCTCATACTCTCTACCACGACCTCCCTAGAGGTCTTTCGTCTAGGCGGCCTTTGCCAATGTTCAACATAGGGGAGCTAGAGTTAGAGGAGCTAGACTCCTCATTTTGCTCAGAGGAGTTTGAAGAAAAGGGAGAGTTACCTTCGGACGTTTCGTCAATCATTAATTTAGTGACAATCTTCAGTTACGTGGTTTGTTTTGTCCTAGCAAGCTTTTGTTCCTAGACATCAGACGTGCAAGGGGCAACTATGATAATTTTGATACAATACCTCCTCCTCAATACTGAGGATGCTAGGGGTAGATTGCAGCTCGACCATGAGTCAGGGCTCGGTTTATAGATGGGCAATGCATAGGAATTTTCCTAGACTCCCTCCACTAATATTTTAGGGGAAAAAATGCTACCTTCCACCTGTTAATCTTAGCCGAGAGGTTTATAAATTGAGGATGGTGGCCCTCCTCTCGAGCGGAGACCAATCACTTGGGAAGAGGTTCAGTAGATGATGAATAGGAAGAAGATATGATTCATTCAATAATACAAAGGGAGCGTAAAAGAAGTGAAAAGGACGTGAGTACCTGCATGATACAACTAGGGATGTAAAGGGTTGAATGCTCTTAAAGGTCTGAAGGTTAAGGTCGGAACTTTGAAGGAAAGTTTGAAGATTGTCCGGGTGAAGGATGAAGGCCCATGAAGGAGAGAACATAGCTTCTCTCTAAAAAAATTCGCTTTTCTCACTGGATTAACAATAAGTGAAGAAATGACACTCTGCAAACCCTCCTTTTTGCAGAGAGAGAGGGGAACCAATCATCGCACTTCTAATCCAAAGTGACCTTTGGTGTTTGACAGGTAGGAAGACACATGGTGAAGGGTGCTCTCCCCCCCTCCCCCCACACACACACAAAAGAAGAAGAAAAGGAAGGAACGTTGCGTAAAGTTGAGAGAGCAAGTGTGAGGATCTCCATGCATGGCCCATGGGTCCTATGGCATGGCCTATGGCTGTTCAGTATGCCTTTAGCCCCCAAGGGACTAAGGGCCTTATGGCATGGCCCTAGGTCGTTCGCTAAACCATTAATCCCCAAGGCGCTAAGGGTCCTTGGGCAGGAACCATGGCCATTCGCTGTGCCTTTAGCCCCCAAAGGGCTAGGATTTCTATGGCACAGTCTTCGAACGTTCGCTACACCTTTGACCCCTAAAGGACTAAGGATCTTATGACATGGCCCTCAGATGTTTGCTACACCATTAACCCCCTAAGGGCCTAAAGGTCCTAGGGCACGACCCATTGCAGTTCGCTACCCCTTTAGCCCCTAAGGGGTTAGGACACCTATGGTATGGTCTTTGGCCATTCGCTATATCTTTATCCCCCAAGGGGCTAAGGGTCCCATGGCATGGTCCACAGCCACTCACTACCACTTTATCCCTCAATGAGCTAAGGGTTCTAGGGTATAATGCTCAACCATTCACTACACCATTACTCCCCAAGGGGCTAAGGGTCTTAGGGCACGACCCATGATCATTCGCTGCCCCTTTGGGCCCCCAAGGGCTAGGACTCATATGGCAAGGTCTCTGGCTATTAATTGCACCTTTAGCCCCCAAGGGGCTAAGGGTCCCATGACATAGTCCATGGCCACTTGCTACCCCTTTAGCCTCGAAGGGGCGAAGTGTAATGCCTCGCCCGAAGGGGGACAGGCACATCACCACCATGGACATTCGATTAAGAACACCCACAAGGCTCTCTAAACGTTTTAACCTTAATTAACCTGTTAAGAGGCAATAGTAGCGGAAGCTCTTATCGAACTCTTACTAAAGTTGGGGAGGGTAATTCCAAAACATGCATTTACAAACATACTTAAACCATATTCTTAATATTCTTACACATGTGAAATCCCAAAATACATCCACACTCATGTTTACTAAACATAACTCGTAACATAAATACGTAACTGGGTTTGCATTTGTAACTAGGTTCTGCAAAAGTGGTTCACAGCTGGCTAGCTTTCTTAATGCTCTTACGATCCTTTTTTGCTTCCAAAACCTAAAAAATGGTGAGGTCATGAGCTCCCCAAGCCCAGTGAATAACCCTTACCATCTCCGTTGTTACACTTTGCACATTAATCGATTAACACATAGTCACACAGTACACGTACCTTTTGACATATAAATAAAACATAGCATATGGCACATAGAAGGTGACATAAGAACATACTTATACTTCAGAAATTAAATAAACTCATATCTTTCATATCTAACACGTTCCTAAACTTCACAAACACACACACACACACATATGTATGTCCTGGGATGGGTAATTAGACTAACTTAGTCGTACCTGTCCCATACCAGGTACGATTCAAGGACCCTCGTTTTCACTTAAGTCCCTAAACAAACTCTGCTGTTAGTCTATTCACTGAACTAACCATGGTTGTCCCATACCAACCATGTCCTTTGGGCTCCTAATCCTCACTGAAGTCCAAAAGAAAGCAAAGCCTACTAAATCAAGCTAATGGCCCGCCCATGATCATGCTTGACGCATACATAAGCATATTCCATTCAAAAGTCCACATATGTGCTTTAAACGCATAATATATTTCTTTAAACGTATTTATCAATCACGGTTTCATAAATATCCTGAACGATCCTTCACATCCAAAACCAAATCCAAGATCCAAATCCAAGTCAAAACTAATCTCATAACCTATCCAAAGTCTAAACCCAAGCCAATTACTAGTTTCATAAGATATCACACATTCTTAACTGAATGTAAAACTTTTTAGTTTAGGGAAAATCAACTCATGACTCACACAAAGAACCATCACAAAACACAAGGATCACAAACACATCGTGGTAGACCAGGCGATGTCCAGTCAAGGTACTAACCAGGGACCCAACGCTCTAGAGTACGTAGATGTCCTCAAATCATAAACTGTGGAGTCACATTCACATTCTGGAGAACCAGAGACCCACACGACTCCCAAATAACATAAACTGAAGAGTCAATTGGCAGACCGGACATTGCCCACTCAAGGTATCAACCAACGATCCACACAGCTCCAAACACAAAGACAACTACTTCTATGGCTATAGCTCTAGAACGCTCTGTAATAGCCTCAGTCAAGACATGAACCTTTTTATTTTCGTATAATCCATATAATCACATTTTTATTTTCAAAGAAGCTCAATTTCACAATATTAACAAAAGCATAATCAAAATAAGGTTTAATTCCACCCAAAACAATTTTCACAAGTTTCTAACAATCCATAACAACACCTTACTATTTTAATGCATGAAATTATCGCAAACATGATGAAGATTTAATTTATGCATACGAATAACCATAACTACACCAAACATAGCATTCCACTCAAAAATTCGTAACTCAAAGAATACACATCCAATATTCATGAAAATTTACAAGCAAATACAACATAGCATGGGGAATTCATCACAATATTTTCATAATTTTTGCGAAATCCAGTCCATCACAAAATTGAAACAGCATCCGAATATATACATTAAACAAGAAAAGTTCAATAAAAAATCATAAATCATAAAGTACGCATCAAAAATTCATAAAGCTTTACAGAAAATAGCCAACTATAATGGAGCGCACACAGTCAAAATTTTCATAATTTTTCACCCAGCAAATAGCTCCTAAAAATTAAAAAAATAACCGAACCAAAATAGGGCAGATTCAATTGAAAATTCAAAACTCACAAAGTCTACATTCAAAGTTCATGAAACTTTACCAAAAATCTTCAAATAACATGTATATTCCACAGTAAAAGTTTCACAATTTTTCTTCTACTCAATGATTCATAGAAATTCAAATATCATCTGAATTTTCATGCCAGATAATAGGGCAGATTCAATTAAAAATTCATAACTTCCAAACCGCATTTCAAAAATTCACAAAAATATACAAGAAATTGCCCAATATCATGGGTCACCTACACTAAACATTCAGGAATTTTTGCCAACCCAATAATTCACAAAAATTCAAACAGTAGTTGGCTATTTGAAAAATCTAAATTCACCCTATTTTTCTACCATCTTGTCCAACCAATACATAAAATCAACCCACAAATCTATAGTATATTATGTGCTTGGATGAATTTAGAACATAACAATCAATTCACAACATCCAATTAATCCAAAAATCACAATTAAACATACAGCCTATAGAGGTGGGTTTCTAAGTGGAGAATTAAGGTTCTAATCTACCAAACCCTAAAATATCAAATTCAAAGCCTAAATTCTCAATTGATTTCTCAATTTCAAGCATAAATAATCAAATTTATCTTATCCTAGTCAATTTTAGGTTGAGGAAAATAAGAATTACTCACCTTAGTCTGAACTCAAAATCAAAACCCAATTCTGTTCCTTCCTTCTTCTTCTTCTTCTTCTTCTTCTTCTTCTTCTTCTTCTTCTCTCTCCTCTCCTCTCTCTATGTGTGAAGTATGTGTTTGTGTATGTGCATAAGCAAAACAGAGAAACCCCCACCCCCATTCACATAGTAAAAGAAATCCCTCCTCCCTTTTTATTTCTTTTTCCTTTTTTTTGGTCAAGCCCCCCCTTTTTGACTCCTCTTCCCATTTCTCCCTTTTTTGCATACAATTACTACTAAATGAGACATACCTCTAATTATTCCCCAAAACATAACAACAACAACAACAACAACAACAACAACAACAATAATAATAATAATAATAATAATAATAATAATAATAATAATAATAATAATAATAATAATAATAATAGTAATAATAATAATAATAACGTAAAACACATACATGTGCCTAAAATAAAATGCGTGCAATATACACATAATTTACATACAACAACAACAACTCCCAGTGTGGGTCCCGCTTTCACGGGGTCTGGGGAGATCCAGCTGTAGGCAACCTTACCCCTACCGGTATTTCTACCCGTAGAGAGGTTGATTCCTTAAGACCCACAAAACAATTTTTTTTTTTTGGAAAAGGTTTACACATAATTTATATATTGCACATAATTCAAAATAAGTAATAAAAATTTCGGGGCATCACACAAAGGGTCCCATGGCACGGTCTTTGGTCATTCGCAATGCCTTTAACCCCCAAGGGCCTAAATGCCTTAAGCACGACCCTCGGCCATTCACTATGCCTTTAGCCCCCAAGAGGCTAAGAGCCATGCGGCACAGTTGATGGCTAATCGCTACACCCTTTGCCCCTAAGCGGCTAAGGGTCCTATGGCAGTACCTATGACCGATTGGTCCACACGTGGGTCGGTGGACCATCCGAGTGGCTGTTCCGCCTTTTTATCCGAAGAAGGACATAGCCTTAGTAATAAAGCATAAACATAGAGTGACAACAAACAGGTAAGGAAAGATAATTTTCATTATCACAAAAGGGAGTTACATACGGAATATACAACCTTGGAAACAAAGAGTACAACTCAAGTAACTGAGAAACAATTTATGACTGCCCCCCTCGTTGGAGGCTGCTGGGGTATTGTTAAATAGCACACTTTCTTCGCGACCACCAAAGGGTCTGGGGCTACTATCGGAGCTGTGGGGTGGGGTATGAAGCAGCCTGGAGGTGACACTTGTGTATATTGAGTCACATCTCAAAGGTGCACCAACAGAGGTCTGCCAGCACGGTCTTTAGGACTTGGGCTATATTCCTTGTGAGGATGCCAAGCTCCAAGGCATCATTAACCACCATCGCATAAAAGGTAGCTTCAATGAGCTCGTGAATTTGGAAATCACGATCAGCCTCCTCGGCTTCACTTCAGACGAAGTCCGAGCAGAGATCCTGATAATCGTCGGGGAGCAAGCGAGGAGGTGGTAGGGCATTCCTTTGCCGCCAGTTGAAGGCTTCCCACACATGGTGGGCCATGTTCTATGTATTCAGGTAATAGGGAAAAACCATGATGAAACTTTTCTCGGCGAGGGGAGGGTATTAGAGAAGTTGGCGAATGGGTGTATCATTTTGCACCTTCTAGAAGCACTTTTATACTTGAGGTGAAGGGTATCTTGGGCACCTTGATATAGCCTCGAAAATAGCATCCACGCACCTGTGGAATAAGCCCCTGCTTGAAACCTGAGGTCAAGTTATCGAAAAACAGCAATACAAGTGCACAAAAACAAAATAAGGGTAGGAAAACGGAGCAACTTGGGCTATGAAAATAAGCACCTAGGGCCGCCCATAAGGATTAACTACCAGGAGCAGTGGGCATGTCATTTGACCCTACGCTCTCGGTCGGGTTGTTCGGCGGTTGTAAGAGGACAACAGCGGCCTTGGCTGCGAGAGCTTTCTAGTTGGGAAACATTAGCTCTTCTCTATGAATCTCCAACTCAGCGTCTCTTTAGTAACGTCTCCTACCATCATTAGGAGCACACCTAGCTCCCTAGCATAGGCCATGGTCATGGCATAAAACATGGTTTGCACCACTTCAGGTATGCCCACTTCATGGGTTGCCTCCTCCGCATCCCCCTTTACGAAATTTACGTATAGCAACCTATGATCTGATGACATCAGAAAGGGATGAGGAGGAGGGATAGCCTCATCGAACTTGTGCTGGGGGAAAGCCTCCTAAATATTTAGGGCCATCTTATAGGTGTTTAGCTAGGAAGGGAGCCCTATAAGATAGAATTGGGAGATATGAAGGCACAAGCCATAGAAAGGTGATAGTAACCAAGAAAAACCTCTTGACTCACCTCCCCTTTTATACAAGACTGAGAGGCGGGAACCTCCAGCCCTGAACCCAGTAAGAAGGCAATAAATGATCTCGATGATGGTGTAAGTAGGGAATTGAACAACCCAGGGACTTAGAGTATTTGCTCCACATTTTACCTGCCCCCCGGTCAAGAAAGGACATGCAGATAAAATATAAGGGGCTAAATGTGACAAAATATTGTGACAAAATATTTTTTCTCTTATAGTTGTACTACATATCTATCAAATTAAAAACTTAAAATTATCAACTATTTTATTTTTTTTCTCTTAAGTTTTTAATTGCTTTCATTTGTAAAAATTCCCTCTTAAGTTGCTTTTCTTTTCCCACCTAAACTCA
>NCQV01008542.1:0-14750 GCA_002740545.1 Lophocereus schottii | reverse complement strand
ACACACACACACATATATATATATATATACATATACACATATGCATACATACATGCATATATATATATATACACACACACACAGACATATATAAGTTAAGAATTATGAAATTTTTAATTTTTTAAATTTGGAAATTTTTTGGGGAGCTAGGCTTGAGGAGGAGGCAAAAATTTATGGTGATACCTATTTTTTTAAGAGTCATTATCAACTTATGTATTTAACTTTATAATGTATGAATTTCTTATCCAAAAAAATTATAATGTCGGAATTTTTATTCATTCAGAAAAACAAAGGAATGGTTTCAGAGATTTTCTAAGGCTAATATTTTGCTTTTTCTAAATTTTTAAATTTTTATTAAATTTTGGATTTTTATTATTTTATGAATTAATTTTGAGAACATCTTGTCTATATTTATTTTAGTAAATTCTTTGGTAACTATTAATGATTTATCTGTTTGAAGCCTTTAGAGATATTAGAACAAGAATTGATGATGAATTTATAATTATTTGACGTTACTATTTAATTGTGTAGTTAGTTTTATCACTTACGAATTCCTGGTCGATCAAAGCAAGCTCAGTGGGAATGGTTATAGAAGCATCCAGTTTTTTCCAAATAGTTTATATAAAAATGCACAATAAATTTTAGGTTGTTATTCAATTTTAAAAAATTAGATTGAAAATTTTGTAAACGCGAATTTCACGCCTAAAATAAATTAGGCAAGAAATTGAGTAACAATCTGAATTTTTATATTTATATTAAAAAATGGGTACAATCTCTGTATAACTATTACCAGTAGACCTAGCAAAACTGACCCGAGATCCAAAATTCGAACCGAACGACCCAGACCCATACCCGACCTGACACCGAAATATGCTTACCCGAAAGTGGACCCAAAATCCGAATTGACCCGAACTGAACCATACCAGATCCGAAATTTTCCACAAAGTTGCTTGTTTTGGCATGACGAGTGTATTTGATCAAAAATTGGTTGACCAGAACTCGATCCGAACCGAATCATACCCGACCCAAACCGAAACGACCCGAAATGTCATTTAACCCGAACATGACCCGACCCATACCCGAATCGAATGACCCATTTGCCAGGTCTAATTACAAGAACAAGTGTAATAAATTTTCTGATTCAATCTCCTTGAATAGTCTTGAATTAATTTGATCTTGAAAGAGGGTCAAGTGAGTTAATCTCAATTAAGATATGAGTTTGATCTCCAACCTGTACTTGGAAGATGGTCAGTTGACTTGAATCTCGATCAAGTGGATTGATTTGACTTCCTTTGAATGAACTTCAATGAATTCGATCTTGAGAGAGGCTCTAAAAGCTTGATCTTAATCAAGACGAGTTTTCTTTGATCTTCAATGGTAGACGACACGTGCTTTAATGGCGCTTGTTGCCTTCCTTTAGAGAAATTAATCATTTGAGTCTTCAAAATGTCTTCGAAATGAATGAATCTTCCACCCTTAGTAGGAAGTAGTAGTGCTCTATTTATAGGGAATGAATCCCCCCTAGTAGGGTTTGCGACTTATTCGCCTTTTTAGACCGTTGATTGAGCCTTTGACTTGTTAATCTATTTGACTGACAATTTAATAGTTAATTTGACCTTTGACTTGGTAGTCATTTGAGTCATGACTTGATAGTTGATTTGACCCAAATTATTTAAATAAGTTAAATTAATTAAATGGGCTAACCCAAAATAATTAATTTATATTAATTTTCTGATGTGGCACTTTTCATTATTTTTTTTAGTGCCTACAAATTTAATATGTATTCTTTTTCTTTGTTTTTTGTAAAATGATAAATGTATTGTTGCAAGACACTTATTAAGTGTCTCATTTAAACTTAAAAGCTATTTAACATGTATTAAATTGGAAAAAACTGGTATGATTAAATAGTGGAATGACGTTACAACTTCTAAATTATGTACAATCAACTTTATCATAACTTTTTTGCAATGAGCAAATTAAGCGTATCATGTACCTTCGTGGATGATGTTTATCCAATTAGGATATCACTTTATGTCCACTGACATAGCCGATGAATCCTAGGGCCTTACAATTCATAATCAAGTCCAAATATTGAAAATTATGTGATTTTAAATTATTTAACATGTTAATTCTAATCAAGCTAAACTACTTAAGATGTATCTTGTTATAAGACACATATCATTAGCCTTTTTTTGGTCATTTATTCATAAAAACTTTAAGAAGAAATGAAAACGCATTGTCAATTTTGTAAGTAATTTTGTTTCCTTGATCACTTTTGTGAGTGATCCCTAATTATTAGTTAATGACTGATAATTTAATGGTATATAATATTATTTTTTATCATAGTATTAATTACAATGTTTTTTTTTTTGTCTTAGATCATCCATTTCATTGGAATCGAGCTTCTGTTGTCCTAATAGGGGATAAAACTTTTCCATCATAATTTTTTCCATTCATAAAAATGAAACACGAGACCTAAGACTCAAATCCAAGACCTTCCTTAAGGAGAATAAGTAACAAACAACTTGAACCAACCTATGTTAGTATTATCAATTACATGCAATTTGAAAACTACATCTTAGCCTCCTTCATTAGTACCCACTTCGCCAAAGATACTACCAGAGATGTGTCACTCGTTAAGTGCACATGAAAGTACTCAATTTCAGATATCTTAGCCTACTTCATTCGTAACCGCTTCCTTCATTTTATCAACAATATCGAAGTCTAACCGATCCAGGACAATCAGCCAAGGGATATTGTCCAATGCGAAAATTATGCTGAGAACTTCATATTTTTAGGGTCATTCAAAAAATTGAAGTACTGAAAATGTCAAACGTACATTACTTGTAATCACTGGTGAGTAACACCGTCCACCATCCACTAAAACATAACTTTCCTTAGACATTTACGTCATAAGAAAACAAACCCGTATGGGCCAAAATACACTACTGGTTTGCATCAAACAGACATTAATATAAAGTGAAATGAAAAGAAAATGAAAAGGGACACGGTATATGTATGACAAAAGGCAGACAAGTACCATCAACTTCAGAAAAAGAGGACATCACTACTTTTCCAAGGCTTGTCATGTTAAATAATTGAAACAATGGCAGCAAATTCTAGAAAATGAGTGTATAGAAAAGGCAAAAGAGAAAGAAGAGGATAGGAAGAATATACAGAATCAAAGCCAGGGGAGAGATCTACTACGTACATCTAGTTTGAGAGGATGTCTCTTCAGCAGGCAATAAAGGCCTCACTCATGAGGTGGTTTAGCTTTGGTGGTGGTTGTTCATCAAATACCACTGCAAAGGGAATAAATTCAGATCCACCTTCTGAAGACATCAAGGTGACTTTATTTCAGCATTCTTTTGATTACTTGTTCCTTCTAAACCTTGTTCTATCATAAATACAAGTGTAGTTATCCGCACGTGGATAGGCACCCCAACTTCTGTACATGGTATCAGAGTTCTAAAAGAGTACACATATGAGTTCAAATCTAACCCCCTTTACTGTTGTAAGTGGACTATTATCCATGTATACACAAAAAAAAAAAATTATTCTACATTACACAAACACCTTTGCATAGCCACTTCCTAAAAAGTTTGGAAGGTCAATTTTGAGGAAATCTTCATTTTTGATTGCTAAAGTGTCCTCTATTTCTTCCTTGTAGGCATAATGAAATCAGTTTCTCTACAATTCAAAGGCAAAGTCACTGCATCTTACCTCTTCTTCCAATATCCCATTTCGATCAGTTGGAGTCGAATTTAGATACACGCATGCACATTTAGATGAGTTGTGTATGTGCCTTCTTGGTTTTCTTTCCAGTTGTAAGAGGTAGAACTCCATACATTTATGAATTTTCCAATCAATCATGCTTCTTCTTCTTCTCCAGTGTATTAACTTTATGCATTTCCAGCATTATTGTGTGAAAGTAACAATTGTGAATTGTCCACATCTATATCAAAATATCAAGTATTGAACATGAGTAGTTAACAAAAAATGATCACGTGAAGCCCATTCAATCTCTCTTTTGATTTTTCAGTGGCGCTCATGGATGGTACATTGCTATTATTGTGTGAAATTTTTGTCACATGCAGGAGGTAGAGGTGGGGATGAAGATGAACAGAGAGATAAGGATAAGACAACATCGAGGTAGAAAGCCCAAAACACCTCCAGTAAGTTCTGGTAGAGGTGGCCAGATTCATTCTTCTTGATCATTGTAATTTCAATGACGAAAAAGTTTATTTTTCGTTGCTTTCTTTTTGAGTAGGGGTCCGTTTAGCACTTAAGAGTAGATGATCACTAGCTTACTAGCTACTATTATAAATTTAGTTACTAGAATTGAACAGATAAACTCTCCTTAAGTATTGTTAATGTGTAGGTTGTAGAACGTAAGCATACTTCTTCTTGTTAATTAATTGGGGCCTGTAAAGTTTGAGGTTCTGGAAACTACTTCTCAAACATTTATTATAAGGTTTAAGATGCGTATGTATCTAATCCCTCCACCATCCCATAAAAGGACTTGAAAAAAGGTGTTTGTATGTAGAATATTGGAATTGTATGGTTACAGTTTTCAGAGTCTATTGAAGGAGAGTCTTGGAACAACGGTAAGGTTGTCTCCATATGACATAAAGGTCACGGGTTTGAATCTTGGAATTAGCCACTGACAAAGTCAAGATAAGCTGTCTACAATACACCCCTTGAGGTGGTGCCCTTCTTCGAGCCATGCGTGAACGCGGGATACTAGCTTGTGCACTGGATTGCCCTTAGCGTCCGGAGTCCATTCGTATACCCCACAGCTCCCATATAATTAATTAAAATGTAACCCTATAAGGAACATAATTATGTCAGTAAGATCACTTTGATCCTCTAAGTGAAATGTCTTTTTTCAAAATTCGTCAGAGAAATAAAAGTAAGCGGCTATAAGGAAAATGCAATTGAAAGGAAGGCATGAGAAACCATGTTAACCAATTCTTCATCTTTAGCCGTTGATAAATTCCAATATTTTAGAGAAGACAAATATCATCTTTGATGTTTCTGGATGAAGATGCTGTTCACGCGCTATGACCTGTAGGATTTAGTAGAGAACGGATATGCTGAGCAACATCCAACATCAACCTAGCACAACCAACACCTATACAAGACTGCCAAGAAAGACGTAAACGCTTTATTAATTTTCCATCCAATCGGCTTTTTTTTGAGGAAATTTTTCAACAAAATTGCAGTAACAACAACCTCTAATCTGGCATGAAGATTCTACTATAGGGTTTTTGATTAAACAGGATTCCACCCTTGAGTTATTCATTTGCAACAATAATAAATCTTTGGCCTAAAGAAAAGGAAACAAATTACAATGCTAAATGTAAGGAAACAAGTTAAGAAGCTCAAAAGATTACTTCATTCAACATTTTTAATCACATTTTCGATGCTTTCCTTCATTCAAATTCGCAAACTCTAAGTCATATTGTGAGTTTTGTGGAACTGACTCCATAAAAATTTGTGCAACCTACTTGGTAAATTTTATATTAATTGGGTCTCAAACAAACGAGTCACATCTATAAGACCAAATGATATTCAAATCCAAAACTAATTATTAATAGATGAATCTTATATACATGGTCAAACTTTTTAATTTTGTCAATGTGGGACTACATCTAATTACATTTTTTTTTATTTTATCAGTGTGGATGACAGGCACTTTGGTATTCTTCACACACCCCCTCACATTTTGGCCACTGACAAGGCCCAACACATGGCACGATCCCTATGGGGGACGGTGGAAAACTGAGATTGAGCACAACCTTTGCTATGATGCCATGCTAAATTTTATATTAATTGGACCCTAAACAAACAAATTATGTATATATGCTCAAAATTAACATTTCTTATGTCATAAAGAAAATAAGCGCATCACCCAAGGATCACTCACTTCAATCTTCTAGTGAGAGCTCCCCTTCCTGAGGATCAATCACTCCCCTAAGGCAAACTGAGACTCACCTTGCCAAGCTGTACGGGATTCTCTTCGATAGGAGATTATGCTTGTCCGGACAAAACAACGACTGAATGATTCTCCATACGAGGTGATTAGAATATAAATTTCTTTTGATATAAGGTATATGGGTTGTGGACGGAGTGGCAGACAGCCTTTGTTCCCTCGGCCTTGCGGTCTGGAGAAGCTAAGCAATTAATTAGGGGTGGAGCTTGTTAGTGATTGTGAACTTATATTAACGCATGAACCTCTTAGGTTATGCATACGATAACACTTACAAAAGGACTCAACTCAAGGAACAAACCTTACTAAAAGGAGTCCCATTATATCAAGTAGTTACTTTACGTCTTTCTCTGACTAATACGGAATTGTCATAAATGACCATTGAAACACTCAATAGCGAACATCAATGAACAAAATAGAACACTGTATGAACACCATGAGAGGCACCTTTCCTCTATTCCTGTCGTGTTCGATCATTCTACTTAAGGGCCTTACAAGGCTCTTAGGCACTATACATGGCTTACGATCATCGAGTCAGTAAGTTGAGTGACAAGACGACAATAGTTGGATCTAGTTTAGACCTTGGGTTCACGAGAGCTTACGGGCTTGGGATGATATGACCTATTTTGGAGAAGGGGACGAAAATCCATAGTTCAGGGGTAATGTTGTAGTGGGCCCCATAACAAAGGGCCTGGCAGACGGAGGATCCTTGTAAAAAGGACAGTAACTTGCAAACACCAACCGCAGAGTGGGCCGAGTGTGGGGTGGCTGGTAAGGGTCGTAAGGCTTGCCAAGCTCCACACAAATCCATGCCAATCTAGGCCATGTAGGTTGTGGCAACAAAAGGCTGGGCTTTTTGGTTATAGCCAATTAAATTGAATGCAGACGGACTATGAATTGAAGTGCTATGCTATGAGCAAACATTCCTCCATACTCATATAACTATACCTTACATCGAAAGGAATTTATGCAAAGGAATTGTTTTTCAGCCACATTAGTATGGATAAATAGGACAACAGGAAACCACATGCAGTCTACGCATAACTTCCTTAATTCCGACGGGAACTGCACCCAATGGAGATAGGCCCTTATTCAATTCGTTCCACAGATTGAGGGCCTGAAAATGCGGCGAAGGTTAGGCGCTAATTCAATTCATTAAAATCAATTGAGGCCTGCACAACATTTCTCTCGGTCCAGTTCCTTCTCTCGCTATATTTTTGGGTGTCATGAGTGAAGGAATTGTGGGCCCTACTTTAACAGATGAGCATGAAGATCAAAGGGACTAAAAGTTCATAAAGAAATCAAACATTGGCTCTGATACCATATTAAACTTAATACTGGTTATGTCATAAGCCTCCAAAATAGTTTAATAATAAGACTTCAAATGTAGAGATAGCTACTGACCATATGCTTGGTTCTAAAACAAATTGGAGGGGGGGGTGTTTCCTAACAATAAATCAGCCATTGCTATGGGCCTATCCGAAAGAATACTATTATTCAGAACAGAACAAAGCACATTAACAATTGCCATCGCTACCTATGAAGTCTTGTTTCTACCAAATATATTTTTTTGAAGGCTGGTGACAAAAAGTCTCAAATATCTTTATAAGGTCTCTTCTGCAAGGAAAACGTAAATTATTCATAACACAACTTGGAACTTTCATTGATTTTTGAATTAGTGTGATGTTAAAAAGTGGTTCAAAACATTAATTAAGTAAATTTTGAGTTTTTCAATTTGTAATCTTATGCCCTTACTTGTTAATTTGTTTCCTTTTCTTTAGGCAAAAGGACAATTATTTTTGTACATAAATAGCTCAATAGTTGATTGTTTAGCCAATATTCGTACTCTGTTTGCTATAAATATGGATGACTTCTCTTTTGCTTTATTCTTCAATAAAAATTCTAAATGTACCAACGCTTCGATATCACCCACACAACTCATTGTTTGTAATAGCCATGACTGGATTTGCAATCCACAAGTTCTCTACTAACCATCAGATCTCACTCAACCATCCATAGTCAATAACCGCTAGCAAACCCAAAGGTGATCATTGCGATTTTTGGTGGCTAATCATACCCTGTTAACTTATTTTCATTGATCATCTAGACCATAGTAGCCGGAAAATTCAAGCTTCCTCCTCCAATGGGGTTGACAGCATCCTTTTCTTCTTCCATTCTTTAAGGCTCCGTTTGGTCTTTAGAAAATTTGATGGACAGAAAAGTTGAAGGAAGAAAAATGTGAAGGAAAAAAAGTATAGAGAAAATTAGTTTTTTTCACTTATTTAAATTGAGAAAAAATACAAGAATTTAGATGAGAAATTTAAATGTTGATGATCTATTTGAATTATGTTGATGTCATTTAAGCAAGGTGAGGTTGGAGGAGGTTGGAAATTTTCCTCAAACTTCCCTCACAATTTTCTGAGAAAAATTTCAATCACATGTTTCTAACAATTTTTCCACCTAACTTTCCTCTATATTTTTTCTTTGTGGTTTTCTCTAAACCAAACATAAGAAAAAAAAGTAATTTTCCTAAATTTTTTTGTTTCCATCAAAATTTTCAAGTCCAAACAAAGCATAAGGCTTTTATTTTGTTCCAGCACAAAAAATTGATGAGCTACAATGCTAAATTTTTGGGTGGTGTAACTAAACGGTGGGGAATGGCAAATTGGGTGGTGCGATTAAATAGTAGGGAATGAGCCGTTGTAAGAGAAAAGAAGACGGTGACTGTTGATCGGGAAACTTGCAGAAATGAGAAATGGGAACTAAAAAATTTTTAAAAAATTATGCTGTATTGGGATGCATCTCGGTACCCCAAATATTGTTCCACATAGAACACTTGACTCTTCAACTCTCAGAAATAATAAAGCATCAACTTTATCCTTTACTAGTTTGGATCCGTGCTATGCACGGTGCATGTTAAAATAGACATTTCATATCATATACTATGCAAGTAATGAACCGATAGCCATTATAGACATAGTTAATATTATAATTTACGAAAGATGATAGAATAATCAATGAAAAATATATGTGGATAGCAAATTCATATATAACCATTGGGATGAACAATTAAAAGCCACATGACTTAGAAAAAGGTCTATAATAGTATGATAGAAATAGTATATAGTGATTATAATGAAAGACACGCTAAATAATATGATGAGCAACCAATTTATCACGCCAATGATGAAGAATCCACCTCCTTCTTTTATACCTACAGGAGAAATAAACTTTTAAAAATTAATTGAATGACAATGATGGGGTTGAAGTTTATATTTACACGTGATCTACCCGGTGTACCTAACATTGGTCTTCCATAAGTGATAAACCTCTTCCTCCCAATGAATTGGTACAATAAAAGCGATAGGAACTTCTACTTCATACTGACACAGGGGCTCCATGACAAATACCCATGGTTGACCTATGTAATCATCTATAATCGCATAAAGCGATAGATGACCATATGGCTGTAGAAAATATTAACATAGGATAGTCAATAGTAAAAGAATAAACTGCGTTAACTATGATACGTAGGGAAAACTGTAATACCTATGATGCATACACATCCAACGGGGCAGTCGTCGTATGCAAAAGAATTCGAGCATCCTCATAAAGAATAGTAAACTCTCTACAACTTGCATTATCTTGCAAGAGACCTTTGAAGATGTACCTATAATTTTAAATAGCATATGATGGTTTTAATAATGCAAACATGTATTTGGAAAAGTAGAACAAAGTACATAACAATAGACAATCAAGTACGCAAACCTCTTTTGTGTTAAATTTGGAGATTGACATGTACAGTAAGGTACATTCAGAGCGAATACGTAAGAATGATCACTTTTTTTGTAATTAGCGCATGTATCATAAATAAACTGGTGAATTTCAATGACGTATGCAAAAAGTCGGCAATATCTAACCTGCATATTGTGAACTGTAAAGATTATGTTTTGTTAAAAGAATATATGCAAGCATAGAGTTACATTTGTAAAGGAAATTTCTAGCTTACATTTCGCGTAGATGCATATTCATATAATCTAATCCTTCGAGTGTCGAACAACTTCTCTAGATTGTACATACGTAATGTTCTCCTACGCATGAAATTAAAATGGGTCATCACACACTTAGTGCCAGAGAACCTAATACATGTAGGGAGGGTAACATGTGTGAGATGAAGTATATATAACTTATAGGGGAAATGGAAATTAAAACTAATGTTGTTGGTTGTATATACCATCCTTCAAAATCTTTTGTTGCTTGAAGGTCCGGGTTAATTAGCAAAATACTAATTGGTAAAGTAGAAACCGATATTCCTAAAAGTATATTTTATGCAAGAAAACATATTAATAAAGTATACCATCATAGTGATATTAAACAATTTGATGGGGTGAAAGTATATGAATTGAATGTGATGGTACCTTGATAATCTATAATGTGCACTCTAGAAGCAAGAAGTATATTTTCAGTACCCAAATGTTGATGAAGATGGGTGCCCTCAACTTTCGTGAAATCTCCCCATAAAGTTAGCCTCAACGGGTGCATGCTATAAATAAGAATTAGATGTACCAATATTATTAGGGAGAGTAATATGTATTAATAGAAAAGGAAAAATCTATACTAATGGAAATGCATACTACATATCAGAAAGTAATAATTCGTGCCTTGCAGTGCCCCTATTCCTTGTCGTTTCTAACGGCGATATTGCCACTACCATGCCAATGACGTCTGTACAACAAAATGATATGAAAATGTTATAGATAATTGAGAGGAAATACATATAGAAATATAGGTACTTAAGTTCACCGTGTTAATTATATGCACCTACAACATTGTCACGTGTCCTTAGACACCGAGGGATATCAATGAATGACACACAAGGTGGTAGGTGCGGGTAAGGAATATCAGGACAATCCTCAACCACACCAAGGAGTCTCGATCTCGGCGTAAAA
Organism: Lophocereus schottii; assembly: GCA_002740545.1. Taxonomy (NCBI): domain Eukaryota; kingdom Viridiplantae; phylum Streptophyta; class Magnoliopsida; order Caryophyllales; family Cactaceae; genus Lophocereus; species Lophocereus schottii. The sequence continues at coordinate 3,809 of NCQV01008542.1, read as the reverse complement.
ACCAACTTCAAATTGTTCTTTACCACATTCCTTTCTCCATTTGTCGCAACATCAACCAAGAGCCCGGAGGTGTGGTAAACTTTGCCAGCATCGAGTATAGATCGCCATTGGTTAATTTGAGCATCGCCTTCTATGTTGGCGAATATCTCATCACACTATAAAACAATCAACTCCACTGATAAGCAATATACTTGTACATGGTGGAAAAATGTTTAGCAACTTCAATAAACCAATACCTGATAGTCCACGAATATAACTTTCCACAGTGTGCATTGCTCATATACTCGAACCGTCATTGATCGCATGAGTCGAACAATTAGGGTGACCGATCTATTGCAAGGGTTAATGGCACATATAGGCATAGAAGTATGCACTAAACCTGACATATTTATAACCATTAATAAAAGAAGAAAATAGATTAGTATAATCCAATGTAGTGAACACATCATGATAGGAAATGAAATCTATATGAATGTAGTTAAGATCATTATTATATGGAAGAAAAGGGACTAACCAAGCATCAGGAATGCCATTGAAAATTTCACGGTCGACAATATTTTTAGTCATATTATGAGGCACATTCCTTTTGTTGCAAATTAAGAACTTCAACCCCTGAAGGGGAGGTGGCACGAGATATAGCTACATATAGTTGACTGTGGGAGAACATAAGTTTTGGAAGATAAACTCCTACATAATGTAATGTTTGACCTTGATTTTTATTAATAGTCATTGCAAAATCCAATTTCAGAGGGAATTGCCTTCTTTTCAAGGCAAATGGTGAGTCCTGAGCTGAAGGACTTAAGTTAACTCGTAGGATAGTCACTACTTGCCCAATATTTCTTCCAGTCAAGATTTTGGCTTGGACAACCTTAGTACCAAATCTTTCAATAATTAAGCGAGTGCCGTTGCATAACCCTATTTATGGGTCAAGATTTCTTAGTAGAACAACAGGGACACCAACTTTCAACTATAATTTGTGATTCGGGAATCCTGAAAAGTTCATACCATGTAAAATCTTTGGTGGATTACTGTCATCAATAACAGAAGCAATATTAGTTGGCAGGAATGTGTCAGAACTCAGGTATTTACGGCCACTACCAGGAACTATTGATAGAATCTTGGAATTTATTTCATCCACATCAGTGTTTAAGGGGGCCAATATGCAACGGTCTTAAAAGTATGACTCATCTCTGTATCTTTCCACCAAACCTGGGTACACAAATTCGATCAAGTTTTTGAGGCCATTGGTGTCATTCTGAATGAGAAATTCTTCTAGAATCTCTATCTAATCCAGTTCAGTACCACCAAGAAATGCGTATCCTTGCACACGGCCATTACCAACATTCAAAGTCCATTCTCCAAAACTCCGCAACCACTCATGTTCATTGTCACTTAAATTTGAATGCATGAGCCACATGTTGGTTGGAAGATGTTGAATATTGCAGTAAGACCAAAATATTGCCATTGATATTGAAGATGCAACAATATCTGCTCTAGTGCCCTTCGTAACAACAGGAAGTATTTGCCTAAAATCACCTCCAAAAATGACCATTTTTCCCCCAAATATTTGGTTCCGATTGCATAGATCTCGTAAAGACCGCTCAACTACTTCCACCGTGTAGCGATGGGTCATGGGAGTCTCATCCCATATGATAAGTGACGTTTTCCTAATTAGCTGTGCTAATTCAGACTGTTTAGAAATAGAACATGTAGATGTCTCATCTGCATCAATTGGTATCTTAAACATCGAATGAGCTGTTTTTTCAAAAGGCAATAATAATACAGCTATTCCTGAGGATGCCATGGATAGCACTATCAAGCCTTTTGATCTAAAATGTGTTGCAATAGTTTTTCAAAGATAGGTTTTCCTAGTGCCCCCACTGCCATAAACAAAGAAGCAACCTCCTTCTCCATGTTCATCCGCGTGAATAACAGATTGAAAAACTCGCATTTGATTTGTATTCAATGTTGGTAGCAACATCTCAAGGTTATGTTTCTCTTGTTCTTGATCATAATCAAGCTGTTCTCTGATAAGTTTGTTGCCAAGTTGACGCAGCAGATTAGGTGAAGGCAAAGGCATAGGAGGGAAGTCCCTTAAAGATCTACCATTCTTATTCAAAATCATCTAAATTTCGTAAAGTCTAAGGTCTTGTCGTTGCTCCACACTAATCTGTAAACTGTGATATCTAAGATCTCTTTGTATTCATCTTTGTAAATCATCAGTGAGGTCTTTCCAATGTCGTTCCCACAGTCAATTGGGGTCAGACACTTCTGAGAACATTAGCATTGAACAGAACATACTTCGAAGTTCAGCGCCTGTTGCCCATAGGGATGCTTCTGCTAGTGCCTCATGCCACTTATTAGCATCCTCTACCAGTCCTTGTGCCAAGCAAGCTTCCTTAAAAGTTGAATATAAGATTCTGCTGACGGTTCTTAAATCCTCATATGACGTAGCTCCCTGAACAATGTGCAACAACATTCGCAGATGGGATCTCTTGTCCATGTTCGAGTGAGCATAGGGCAATCGACCGATGCATACTCTTTGTTTTCTTTTAGTCCATTTCCTCATTCCTTTATTCCATATATAATAAGAAGGGAATGTTGTGTAAGTGTGACGTCTTGCTTTGGTATCCTCAATATTCGCAATGAACCATCCTATAAGCATAGTAACCCTATGTGCTCCTTTTTCCACAACCCTATGAAGTTCATCACGATCATTGAATACAACATGTTGTTGCCCCGGCAAGTGGTACTACAATAGTTCAACAGATGGATAACGTTGCGTGATCTCGAATTCAAATATTCTCCAAACAGCATCCACCGGTGACACATAACGGCAATCCAAGTACTGTTTAATTTTATTGACATCTTCATAGTTAGAAGGACCAATTCCATGTTCAGGGTTATGGACATTTTCTTTGAGGACTATGGTTGCTGTGTCAGCTCCCTTATGCATGCATTTGTGAAGGTACTTAATGACCTTCTTCTGTGCACACCGTTCAACATTAATATGTGCATCATATTCCACACACAGATCACGGTTATATGATATTACCCATCTGTTGTCCATTCTCTTACCACGAATCGTTACAGTTTGACCATCATCCCGACGCTTGTATTTCACAAAACCATTTTCTTCAATAATGGTTGTATCACAAAAAGTCTTTGGGTAATGCTTTGTGCACGTGTTTCCATCCATGCATGGAGCGTACGGGATGTCAGTGCCACATGGACCATGTATCATATGTCTTGTAACAGTTTCGAATGCGAGGGGGTCTGTGTTTTCATCAGGAGCTCTGTGCATATTATACGGTCGATATCTTCGTCACATGTGGGCTTATCTTCATTTGCAAGGATTAATAATATATGGGTATGTGGTAATCCCCGTTTTTGGAATTCAATAATATGTATATCTACATATGCAATAGAGGAGTATAGGTTATGAGGATTTAAATAAATGACCATGGATAAAGTACGATTGAGATTTTAGAATCTCCAAAGTACATGACATAATTGGATAACAACAATACCTGCTATGACTTTGCCAAAAAGATTTCTCTCTTTGACGTCTCGTTTCAGCTCTTTTAGCCTTAAGCGAAATACTCGAGCAACAATATCTGGTCTGTACTTCACATGTTGGTTTAGTTGTTGTGCTAAAGCTTCCTGGATTTCCGGCCAATTAGGATTGCAGGTGAATGTGATAAAAAAATATGGATAGCCCATTCGATTACAGATGGCCATTGTGTCCAGAAAACGTTGTCTCATATAGCGGGGCCCACCTGTGAATGAAGCAGGTAATACTAACCTTC
>NCQV01008438.1:7381-19207 GCA_002740545.1 Lophocereus schottii | reverse complement strand
AAAAAAAAAACGAGGGAGGGGAATAAGAGTTTGAACATATTCTACCATCTGGAGTCAACTTTTCCCAAACTCCACCAAGTGAATGCCTTGAATGGCTAGAGAACATAGTAAGGAAAAAGTTAAGTGAGATCCAAATATACCTAAAAAGGTATATATGATAAGATATGGTGCTAGATACGCTGGGAGAAATCTTTGATGCACTAAGTAAATGCAAAGAGGCAGTTCTGAAGCAACTCGAATAGAGAAAAAAATATCTAGACATTCCCTTTCTCCATCAGCATACTTCACTCTTAAGGGGGCCATTGCCTGTAAATAACAAGCAATGCAGAATGAGAATTCCTAGCACACAACAAGGGAATAAGTACAATTTAACCTAGTAAATTCTGACATACTCCAAGTAAAGTGTATTGATTGTATAAAGCTACTATAGCCATATCAGCATCTTCCACTGATGCATACCTCACAAAACAATATTCTACCAAATATAAAAAGTAATACTAGCTTAATTGTAATAGCCCAAACCTAAATCATGTTTATTTATTTAATTAATCCACGTTATAAATTTCCTTGCATTTATTACATTTAATCACCCCGATTGGCAAAAACTCATTTGAGCCCTCACTTTGCAATTCGAGGTTCTTGTTATCCTAAAATTTTGGGTGAATCGATAGTAGGCTTTGATAAATATAGTTTAAGAGATTAAATTATTTTTCATAAGAACACCAAAATTTAATTTTGAGCTACTCAAAAATTTTATCGCAACGGAGTGTTTTACTTTCGAACCCAATTTGTTTGGGCCCAATTTGAGGGCCAACAAGTTGGTATGATTGAGTTTAGCTAATTATCATTATTTGTACCTAATTATCATTAGAAAAAAGCCCTTTTTGGAGATTAAATATCTGCGAAGTTAATAAGATTAGTCCAAAGAAAATTGGCAAGCAAGCAAAGCCCTACATTTTCCTCTTCCTTTTCTCCTTTCTTCGTCTGCCCCATAGTTGTACTGCTATTGTTTTCAGCTTAATGCCGTCACTTCTAGCCACCTCCGACTAGCAGCTCCCACCTCTAACGCCACTACCCCAACTCCTACCAGCACCAAACACTACCCCCAGCACCTTATGTTTAAGTTTAAGTGAGGTAAATCCTAATTCTGTTCTTATTTAATTCTGGGTGTTCATGATGGATTTGTTTGTAGATCATGTTATCTTGATAAAAATAAGCGTTAATTTGATATTTTATTGAGTTTGGTTGATTATGGGCATGTGTAAGTCATGTGTGAAGTTGAATCCATGCATGATCATGCAAGCTTTACGTATAAGGTTGATGAATTTTGGCTGGTGTTCTAATCTTTCAATCTTTAGCATAAAGTGTAAGTATAGTGGTGTAAGATGATTTTCGATGTGAATTTGAATTAAGCGTGGTTTAGGATTTTATGTTCATGAATGATTTAATTTGATTTTTGGAATCAAGTATGTTATTTGGATCGAATTAGGAGAAATTTGGAGGATGGATGTGTTATTGACTTAAAAGAATGATGTTATGTGAGTTTTGTCAAATTAGTGGATTATGGAAAATCCCATAAGTAGCTAAAAGAGCTTGTTTGAATTATTAATGCAAATAAGTGAGTTTATGGGAGCATTTTGAGTGTTATGTAAGGAAAAACAGACACTTAGAGCTATGAATAGACCCAAAACAAGGGTCCTTTTACGAATAAACTGGTAATGTTTGATCCATTAAAAATTGTGATTTTTGGTGGATGTATAGATCAATGAGTTATCTTTCAAATGCCGTTTGAATCACTTCATTTCGAGTTTGTGGAAAACATTATGATTTACAAAGACTGCATAGAATAAACTGGAGCTGTACATAGTTTTGTTTAAGTTCAATTTTAGAGGCCGTGTGGTAGTAATTGAATTTGGTACTGTGAATAAAAGTTTTGCGGAACTTGTTAAGCATTGCATATTGGGGTTTTATACATCAATTTGAGGTCGAGGGTGAAAGATATGAATTTTCTAATGAAGACCTTCAAATGGTAATATGAGGAAAGATAGAAATCATGAGATTTGGAGATATTATCAGGAGTTTCTAAACAATTATGGATATTGCAAAGAAATTACAAAGTTTAGTGAATTCAACAACTTTGATTGTGTATAGAAGTTTCCTTGGTTTGGAAAACCGAGTTAAATGAGCATGAGAATGAAAATTGATAAGTTGGAGAGTAATGACTCAAGATTGGTGTCTATCAGGCCAAGCTAGGGTTATATAAACTTTCCTGAACCTCACAACAACCCTCTTGGTAGTTAACCTTTTATTATCCATTTTAGAAATATCAAAAACTCACATTCTATTTATATCCATTAAGGTCTTTTCATTATCAACTCAATTATTTCATTTTGGTCTATTTTGCTCCAATTTGTTTTACTTCGAGTTTAATGACTTTAACTTATTTATTTTCCAAATCATTTTCATGTAACTTATCTTATATTGAATTACAAATTGTAGGGTTTACTAACTGTCTTTACCTACAATTATATTTCTTAAGCAGAACCGGGGCTTAGTCTATCGTTTCCCATTATACATAGGTATTATCAAGTGAGATTGCATTTTAAAGACTTCAGGCACATCCATTTCCTATATCTTTAGAAATCATATTGTATTTATGAAAGTTATCATGTTTTGATAAGCACATCAATGAATAAGTTTGCAAAGTGATTTATCATTTAATTAGTGACCCCGCCCGTTACCATCTATAGGGCATTCGCCTTTCAGTTACCCACGCTGCCTCAGGCCTAGCCCCCTGATCGGCTTGGTAAGTGCACATTTATCCATGGATCGTAATAGTGTCAATGGGTTCACTATCAAATAATAACTAGCAATGCAGTTGTACATTAATCTCACTCACTGTTTTAACTTAAAATGAATTCCAAAGTGAGCACCCAACCAATTTATGCAGAGATCATTTAACAATACAAGAATGCATGTACTGAGCTTTAGCTTATAGTTCGAAATGTTTATCATATTTTTTCTAGGCAAATGCTCAGTGAATTGCCGTATGCTAGCAAATCAGTTGGAGAAAATAAGTTGAGTAAGGAAATCTGGATTGATTAACAGTGACATAGTACACGCATATTTTTAGAGCTGTATTTTGAAATTTTCAGTGGATGGAGGTGTAAATTTTATGTTAAATTGCCATATTAGGGTGTATAAACCTTATGTTGGTTAGCAGTTGATTGTATATGGTTTGATCATGTGTGAAAGTATATGGTTAAAGCTATGAGCAACTACATTATTTCTAGTACACCCGCTTCACGCCTTGTCCTTTTGGATGGCAGTAACGCCCTTATCATCGAGTTTATTAGTCTTAATTGAGGGATTTATTAAGGAGAATACAAACAGTAAAACATGTGCATTGTGGCACGTTACATTAGTAATGGGAATTGGTATCACATTGCATATTTTTTTTTTCCCAAAGTTTGGAAAAGCATTTGTACTTCATAACCACAAAATGAATTCTACAATGAGCAACATTAAAGAAAAGGTTAAAAACAATCTCTTTATGATAAGAAATGCATAGAATAGAACCTCCATAAATTAGCAGCAATGTTGTAAGCATGTTCTTAATCAAGATCAAAACCATAGAAGTGTTTAACTTAGTGCAAGAGCACCAGAGCACAAGATAGAAATCTAAGACCCCGTTGAACCTGAGTTCTTCATTTGCTTTCTTCTCATAACTTCAATTTGCAAGAAGTTGATTTTTTTTAAAACAAATGTGTATGTACGTATATTATTGCATTGATGCATGGATACCTTGCTGTTGATCAGTCCTATTGTCATTGATGAGAATGATCTCAACAACTTTTTCATGCTACTCAAACTTACGGTGCATCTACATGGCCAAGAGCGAATAAGAGAATACTACATAAACTATTACATTTGACAATTTAATGATTTTAATCATTAAGGTAGGACAAAATTTCAAAATGAACTCCATTTGCAAACACCTGCATTCAATGAAATAAAATATACATAGTAATGAATGTACGAAATTACATTTCTAACATACAACTCTGAGGGTCATATTAAGCTAAATAATTTTCTATTCTTCTAGTAACAACTACTACCAGCACTCCCATGCAGTTTAGTCACATGGAGGAGGGATCTAGGGGTGCAAATATATAGCTTAGAACTAGTAGAATCTAACCTTCCCACCCTAAAAAAAGTAATAAATAAATGAAGGTTGGGAAAAAATTATGAGGGATAAATAAAAGTATAAAACACACTTGCAAATGAACACCATACTTCTGCACCCAAGCAACATTGGACGAACCAAATTCATGAGTCGTGGCAATGATCACCTTATAGTGTGCAAGAAATTACAAGGTGAGAAACGACTCTAGGTATGTGTTGAAAGACAACACAAATATGAAAATTTACAAAGCGTACCAGGTGACAGACATGACCTGATAACAACAAAAGCATTTACCTCCTCTTGCGTCACATTCTTGTAATTAAATGCACGAAAAGCTTAGTGTAATTGCCCCCATCATCATGATCTATCAAGAAGGTGGACTAACAACAATGACCACATCTCATGGAACAAGGATGAATTCACTTCTTCAAAAACACAAAGACTTAGTACAAATAAAACCTCCAAACAAAGTCTCAGTCTGAAAAGTTGTAAACTTTCAGCAGGTCAACTAATTTTGATAGAAATAAGAGTGCTAATTGTAGTGAGCCAGCAGTTGGAATGATATCACTTGAGATTAGAGCAAAGTAATACACTAAATCCTTGAAATGTAAACGAAAGGACCAAGTCATGCAAAATCAATGCCAAACTTCCTCTTCATAGTGAAGTGATGCTTTGACTAACCGTAGCCGCCGTCGCCGAATGATTTCATCCAATCGAACTTTGATTAGATGAAATTGATTGCCACCAACGACATTATGGTGGAAGTTCCGGTAGCAATTAATATGGTTCTGGTGGAAGGGGAAACCATCACCAGCAAATTTGAAATTGGAAGGAGGAGGAAGGTGATCCTATGGAGGGGTTGTGATTCAACTATGAGTGTAGGGTGCCTCCTACTATCTCCATTTTGGCCAATGAAGCTGGTTGTTTCTATCAAAATTAATTGATAAAATTTCACTTATTCTCATGACTCAATTTCATTATCTTTCTTACAAAATAACTTTTTACTAGATATATATATTTTTTTTGATATGAATTATGAATTAAGAATTGTGTGATACAAAGTTGCATTTATACATTTTTCTAATTTTAGTATTTATTATCCGAATATTTTTTAATGTTAAGTGTTTTTTTAAAAAAGCAATTGAAATTTATGTGACATAAAAAAAAATTTATATAAGATGTTTTGTTAACATAAGTTATTTGTTAAATTTAGAAAAAACTAAAAGCATTAACTTATAGATAATGGCCATCTACTATTCTTATCCCAAAAGAGGAAAAAAAAAAAGAAAAATTTAAAGTATAAGAATCCAACTTTCAGGAATAGCATTTATGAATGACATCTGATGTAAAGTTGTCCCAATTATGGAGATTACGATGGTCATTTTAATAATAAATATAAAAAAGCTCTTTGAAATAGTGATCCCCAATAGCTTTTTGCAAAAGAGTTGTTTGTGTATAAAAAGCTAATCTAAAAAACTAATCAACTAAACAATCCAAAGAGTTTTTTAACTAGAGTCAAAGTGCTAACAAACCCAAGAAGCTCTTTTTTTAATCCAAAGAGTTCTTTAGTAAACATGACCTATATTTTAAAATTTGTTTTCCGATTTGTAACTATGGTCTCCAAAAAAAAAACAAAATGTATCACTTTCCATATGTCAATGATTTTATAGGTAGGAATGCTAGTAGAATAAGATAGCCTATATTTGATTTTTCTTAACCCCATTAAAGTGAGACTTACTTTGCATGTTATTGTTACTATATTATAGCAACTCTACCCTTAGATAGCTAGGTTCATTACAAAACTAAAAGAGGGACAAATAAAAATAAATAATTGATGCTTTAGTGTCTTGGGAGATAGTCATTGAATAAAATAGTCTAAAAGTCTTTGAAAGTAATAATTTAGTACCCTAAGGTACACATAATAAATAATTTAGTCTTTTTCTTGATAATAGGTTGTAAAGATTACGTACTACCCCCCAAAAATATGATACTTCTAGAGTTTTACTATCTTTATTTTTAAGATATTATGTAGGTGTTAAAATTTTTGTATCTTTTAATAACCATAAATGCAAGTATTAGTATTATCAAAACTTTATTGAAGTTGTCATTGATACCATATAAATTGCTTAAAACTTTGGAGGACATCAAAAAAATAGTTACTACAAAAGTATCTTATTTGAGTTCAAAAATAATTTCTAGCATGTCATAAAATATAACTTTTACAACTTACTTACCAAGAAAATAACTGAGTTATTCATTTTTATATATCTCCCAATGCTAAATTATTATTTTCACAAATTTTTGGACTACTTTATTTGTTGATAATTAAGAGTTATTGATATTTTAGTACCAGGACATAGGTGTCATTGATTTTTCTGGGTCTCACTTTTTTGACTTAATTTTTTAGTACACAGAGCTATGGCGTTCGGATTTTTTGCTACCTTCTGAAAATCTGTTTTAATTTTTGAATACCTCTCGTATTCTTTTGTTTTTCACTTTCGGCCAAAACTCTTAGAAATTGCAGAAAGACCTTTAGAATTTGGTAAAATATTCAAATAAGCTATTTTTAGGGTCTTTATTTTTCAGAAAATATACTTCTTTTAAATGATTAAACTTCTTATAATAACTTTCTTAGTACTAGTTATCACAATCTACTACTTATATCTTAGATATTGTGCCTTTTGTGGTTACAGGTCCACTATCCTTAGCAAAACAATTAAAACTTAATTAGAAAGTTTCGACCATTATCTGAACTTAGTCGGCGTTGGATCATGGTGTTCCTCTAGCTTCCAGTTTACAAAGATAGCTAATCTCAATTACACCTTTCTTAGATCATGCATATCACTGTTCCATTTCATTTCCTACCTCAGACCGTAGTCACTAATCAAGTTCTTTATATTTTACAGGATAGTGGAACCTTAATTGAGAAATTATAATATTTAAGACATTAGGTTCAATTGAATAATGTTCTCCACTAAGAAACTTCTCTTATTGAAAGCTTAAAAATAAAAATATTATAGTGGAAAGATTTAAGATGGACTCAAACTACTAAGATCATCAGAGATGCTTACTCATAGAAAAATGGAGAATCCCGACTTCTCTTTTACTCAAGTATGCTCAAATAACCGCGTCCCTTCTCGGCACCCTGCTTCCTTTTTTATAAAGGGGATGAGAATACATAGGATGTCCTAATGGTCATAGTACACACTGCTTTTTCACATGTCTACTGTTATATACACATGGCTACAGTAAACTATCTTATTTTACAGACTTGACACTTGTCAAAATTGTACAATAATGGAGGAACCACTTTTCAGAGCCTTTTAATGATGATAAGACTAGTCATCATTGTTGAGATTCTGTATGCCTTCATCTCCAATAATATCTTCCAGACCATCATTATCTGAATGATCGTCAAAATCTTCATCATATTGAAGATGCTCTGGATCCCACTTTTGAAATAATTCAAGAAGATATTTCTTTCCTCTTTTTGATAAGAATTTTCGAGCTCTAACATCAAAAAGATAATCAAAGACATCTTCTGAAGTTACTCCCTCTACCTTCATATATTTGTTAAACTCATTGTGATATGCGAAAGTAGCATTTCCACAATGCATTAGTGTCTTTCCTCGTTCAATTAATCCCTAACTTTGATGGTAAATGTTGTAAAAACTGATGGCTCTTGTCAAAGCAGGATCAGTAACTAATTCTCATCATTTGGATTCCATTCTTGTCATCGATCATTGAGGTCATCGAAATGAACTATCTGAACCAGATGATAGTAATGGGTGTAGTAGTGAGCAGAATACCCTCAAGAATGCAGAGCACCTTTCTCCGAGAAAAGTTATGTTACTTACTGTTGTTGATCCATGTTCCTTGGTTATAAAGAGGTCTGCAGCTGTTCCCAAAGCCCCTTTGTCTAGTAATTTATGCGGCTTGTCTAAAGATAAAGGGAATGATCACTCCATAGGGAACCTATACATGAGGGAAGAGGAACCCTCTATGTTGCAGTCAACATATGAAACTAATTCCTCTTTACCTAAGTGCAAGGACTTATGGGACGTTGTGAATAAAGTGGTCCATCTACTTGTAGAGGAGAATGTTCTCTACCTTGAAAAATAGAAAGTCTTTGGATTTCTTTTGCACAAAGTAGGCAACATTAGCAAAATCCATGTCAATTGAGACTAAGTTTTATAGATCATGCCCCATTATGCTGTTGAAAGACACTAATCACACAGGCCTCTTGACTGGGTACATTTCTCCTTCCCTTTGCTCCTTTTGATTGATGGCTAGCTTCTGTTGCTTGAGTTGTTGCAATTTATATACATGGATTATTTGTATTTCTCATTACTCTTAATTTTCTTTCTAAGCAACAATCCATTTGTGTTGTATTTAATGTATCATACAAAACTTGTGTTTCTACTTTTTTTTCCTTTGTTTTGGCCGGGGGTGGGGGAAGCACACAATCACGTTTTATTTCAACATCAGGCTATATAATTTGTTAGCAAGCATTGGAAATGCTCATTAGTGTAACTTAGTTGTGTTGTTAGAGCTTCATCTAAGGATCTTATCAAATTATATTACTATAACTGATCATGGAAAAGTGCTTTTAGTGTGGTTATAAATTTTGCTGCTTTTGTCCTGTCACTAAAATTCCAATGTGTACATTTCATTTTGCTTCAAAAGTAAGTTTGGTCAATGGATTTTTACCTTGGTAATGAGTAGGCTTTGCACCTTCATCATTGTAGGCAAAAAAATGCCATCAGGTCTCCCCTTTCCCAACCCAAAAAAGAAGAAAAAATCCCTCCTATTACTAAAGTTGTATCTAAGAATATATTTCAAACATGATGCAGATGGTCAATTATTCTCCCCTTAAATTGGGTAAAGGGTTTCCAGATTCCACTAGTCTCTAGTAGAGCTCATGCTGTTGGTTTGAGAGAGAAGCACTGGATAACTTATGACGTATGCATACCCCCAAAGCATTGCAACTCTCAATAACTTTCCTTACCATCCTTGTCTTCCCAATTTTATATACGTCCATTACAGGTAGGATTTCCTTATTCCCCATTAGATTTTCTTGATTGCAATGCTTGTTCTTGCTTTATGAAAGGGAAAGTTGCAGAAGCTGAGAAAAAGAGGAATGTTGCACTCTTGATATAAGATCCTTGAAAGTTCTAATTCCACCTCCTTTGAGCAACATCAACTTTGGATTTGACAAAGTTGCTGGGCAAGTGAATGTAATTGATACCTCGAGCAATACAAGGAGCTATGATCATTTAGCATATTTCAACTGCAAGATCCTTGATGCTACACCTGTTAATGATAGTGGCTCTAGTTGTGAACTACTTGTTGCAAGGACATCTAGCATGCTTATTATTTGAGGTAGGTATCAAGTCACCATTTGCTCTTATTCACCAAGAGACCAGATGGGATGAGTTTCTCAAATTTAATGAAGGATGAGGTTAAGCTCAGCCAAGCTTATAGGAAGGTTATTTTTGATGAGGGTGCCATTGTTTGTACTTCCCATTTTTCCAACTTATCATTGTGGACCTCTAGGTACCCAATTTCTCAATTTTTCCTCCCTTCTGTGCTTTTGTTATTGCTTGGAAACTCTGTGTTTTATTTCCCTTAACTTTTGTAATCCTGTTCATACGTGTGCCTTATGAACCATTAAAATTTAATGAATGTTGAATTGCTGGCAATTTTGATTTTTGAGTGTTTGCCTATGATTTTGATAATTTGACTTGAATTTTGCCAGCTCAATAAAAAAGGAGGTTGCCCCCCAAGTTCCTCATTGTTTTTTGGGTTCATACTCTAAATAGATGTCTTTTGGTGCGTGGGAGTTTCAATTACCTATAAACCCTGCTATAAGCAAAGCTTATAGGAGGAAATAGGCTTTGTCACTGATGTGTCTATGGGGGAGAGTCACGAACATTCAAGGCTCAATTCAAAAGCTAAAAACAAGCAGGTTGAATTCAAGCTAAAATTTGAGTGTAGCCGTGTATGAATTAGTGAAAGAAGGATAGTCTGAACTCTCACTTAGATACAGAAACACCACTAAGTTTTAGTGCAGGGCCCTTAACCTCAATTAGGATATAGAAACACCACCTAATTAACAGTTAAGACTTACTTGATCACCACCTTAATTGGCCTAATTAAGGATAAGCAAGTGAAGTGTTTAAGTGAACGAAAGCACAATGCTCTGAATTCTGGTTTTTCATTCAAAATTTAGGTATGTTCTTCAAGGTTGCCATGACTAACATACTAATACATGCCTAGCAAGCACCTAAACAAGCAAGCTAGCTAGGGGAGGTTTCCTCCTTAGGAAGGAAACGTATCAGCTTACTAATCTATGCGCTTAGTACAAAACTAGATTACAAGCTTGCTTAACTTAAACTAATTACATCCAAACTATTAAGGATGGCAAAAAAAATGATATAATTAACTTAATACATCCTTAACTAAGCTAATTCATAGCATTAGTAGCAAGAATGCGGAGAAAAGCAGCCGTAAAGTGCATCCCCTTTTCGGTCATCCAATCAAATTGCAAGGTGCTGTTTCTTCCTTTGTTTTCTCATTGGTTCACACGATCCAATGTTGTTTCTTGCAGCCTTGAACATGATTGGAAGTGATTAAATAACCAAGAAGCTGAGCAAACCCTTAAAGTAAGGAAAATTCACATTGCACTCAACCGGGTTCACAGGGCAGTTTTTAGCCCGATTTTGTGCCTTCTTTAAACCCAATCAAACTGAGCATGATTTCCTTTCTAGGCCATAGGGGGACTCCTTAGGCTATGTACAAACCCCCCTGCAAAGAAATAAAGGTTAAATCATGTTCAAGTAGGAGATTTCTACTAAAATATTTCACCATACAGGTTTGGGCCAAAACCTGCAGGGTTGACAAAATGGCCTAATTTCTTTGCTTCGACTGAGCATAATTGGATTTTCTTGCTTGGAAATGAAAGGCAACATCTAGGGGAACCCATAAATGGAAAAATCCAAGACTTGAACCATAATGCAGCTTAAGGAATCACATATTCAAAATCGGGTACATTCTGGTTCAACTGGTCAGTCTGGATAGTTTGGGTTTAATGGCAAATTTGGATGGGTAAACGAAGTCCAAATGAGTTGAAACTTGTTTTTCTGGAAAGATAACTCCTTAAACGTTAAACCCATTGCAAAATATTAGACTTATACCTCAAAGAGACCTATGGAATTAAGCTCTCAAAAACTGGGTGTGCTGCTGGATTCAACCTGTGACTTGCTGTTTTATTTCTTAAATAAAATGTGGATGATTTATTTGTATTTTAGCAAGCAAAATAAGATTTCCTTGACTGATTTGATTCTCTAAATTAAGACGCAAGGAGAGATGTCCGTCATCCTCCCCTTGTTGAGAAAGACTTGACCTCAAATCAGTTTAGGTAATCACATTCTCTTTTTGGCTCAATTCGGGCTGAAATAAAATCATCCATTCAAATAAGTCTCTCTTAATCTTAGAGAATCTTTTCCAATCATTCCCCTTGCTATTTTGAATGGTGTTTGGAGGGGACTCTTCGGTCTTGCTTTGAACCTTTTCCTCAAATGCTCTTAATTCAGAATTAGTAGCTTTAAGTAATGGTTCACCAAAAGTGAGAAAAAGGC
>NCQV01008391.1:15714-25965 GCA_002740545.1 Lophocereus schottii | reverse complement strand
TGCCTGCGGGGATGTTAATTCTCTCACATCTCCTTACTGGGGCATCGTCACTCCTCCTATTCACATGACCAAACCATCGGAGTCTTGTTTCTCTTATCTTATCTCCGATGGGAGCTACTTTAACCAAGTCTCTGATAACTCCATTCCTAATTCTATCTATCATCGTATAACCACACATCCACCTTATCATCCTCGTCTCTACTACCGTCATCCTTTGAACTTGAGCCTTTTTTAGAGGTCTACATTCCGATCCATAAAGGACAGCCGGTCTAACTACCATGCGATAGACTTTGCCTTTTAATTTAAGGGGCACCCTTTTATCACACAGCACACCTGAGGTATACTTCCATTTTCGCAAATGAATTACAAATGTATGTGATCTAGTTAAATCCCAAATGAATATTGACACTATTAGCTATCATCATTATAAAAAGTACCTCCAAACATGTTCATTAACCAATAATTAAAAACGTATTTTATAGGTTTGTGCCTATATAGTCATAGGCATGACATCTATTTATGTGAATGTTTGACATTTAGAAATGATATACAAGCGCCAATACCATGATCTTGGCGAACTAGCATCCAAAGTGAAGGTTGCAATGGTACCATGTGGTATGAAGTACGAGTAAATAAAATTCGACAATCAGAAAATCATTTTCATTATGTTATATGCCTTGAAAGAAAAGTCAAACTTTTGCCATCAAAAGAATGTCGCCTCTATTTAACTCAACGTTCTTTTGAATTACAAGGGTGGCAAAAAAGCAAGCAACTTCAGAAATGGCGTACCAGTATATAATGTTATGTTTGCTCTCACTTCAACCGGGGAAGAGTGGACCACTCCATTAATCAAACATTAGGACCATAAGTGTTCAGAATTAGTGGGAAAAACTGTCATAGAATTGGGCTTATGCTACCAAAAAATGATAGTCGTAAAATTGCACAATAATATACATGAATTAACAAAGAAGTGCAAACTAGGATGCGAGAACAACTATCTCAAAACATTGATGAGGACGTTGTTCAAGAAATATTGACAATGCTAGATGAGATAGACCCACTTGCTGATATTGACAAATAAGATTACTGGGCAACAGGCATGAAAGGTCCATATGCAACATTTATAATTGGTGACTTTGGATCCTCTAATAAATCTAGGGTACATTGTCATTGATGACAAGTATCATGGGCAAGCGAATAGAAGAATACTATTATCATCAATGGCATTACAATATCCACTGGTGAAGATGGATTTATCATGACTAAATTCCATACAACTCAATACAAAAAGGAAAAAGACAAAGCGAACTTATGCTACAATGAGAGAGTATTACGCCTGCATGTTGTAAAAGAGACCAAATGAAGCTAAAACTGCGAAATATAGAGGGAGATTGAGACAATAATATAAAGCAATAGAACATCTACGCCGTCAACTTCAATATGCTTAAGACCACCAATAAGATTTTGGAGTTGAAATATACAACAATGTTTGAGATATGATGCAATCACAAAAGGGGATAATATTGGACATTCAATTGGAAAATGTGTTGTTTTGTCATCATCATTTATAGAGGGTCCTAGGTGTACGTAACCAAAATTTCCAAGAGGCAGTAGATATTTGTAACTGGTACTTAAATCCGCATTTGTTCCTCTTCACAATAAATCTAAGATGGAGAGCGAATACAATGTAACATAATCCTGACTAAAAATCAGAAAATATGCTTGATTTGGTTGCATCTCGTGAATTTTCAAACTCAAACTAGAACCACTCATGTAAGTGCTTTACATTATAATTATTTTGGCAAATTTCGTGCAGTTAAGTATGAAAATATCCTAAATTTTGTTATACTTATGAGAACTGCTTCCTCTCTCTCAAAGTAATAATTTTTTTTCTTTTTTGTCATCCAATACTGGTATATGTAATTGAGTTTCAAAAGACGCCCACCTATTAATATTTTACTAAGATTAAACAAAAAAGTATACAATCACCACATTTTATAGACCAAATAATTTCACCTGAAATTCGAGAACCTACAAAATACTTTATTACCTTTGAAGTGTACCACAATTCATGATACATGGACCTTGTAGATGTATAATAATATGCAAGCATGATGTACAGTGAACAACATTGCTGAAAGAACTTCCTAAAATTTATACCAATATAAGACTCACAATGGATCGACACCAAATATCCAATTTTCACAAAAGAACAAACAATGAAGATATCATATTTCATTGATCCAAATTACTTGAATACTTATAACAATTTGTACATATATTAATACATAAATTTATAATCTTCGTCTTTATTTACATATTATAATATGCTATAGATATCAAAGACGTCGATTGGTGCAATAGATATAGGCGACAAATAGCTTTTTAAGCATGTCATCGATGATCCTATGATCGAAACTAGTCCATCTAGAAGAAAGCGCATGATGATACAAAGATTATAGACATTTTTCAGCATGAAACATGTTGAAGGATCTTCTAATTTGACATTGTTCTTACACAAGCCTAGAAAACAATGTTTGATAATGAAGGACAAAGGGTGGTTATCATCTGTCCATAGAAGACCAAATATGCATTAAATTGTTTGCAAGTTCATGTATAATTTCCAACTAGATTTATTTGGAATGAATTTGTTGAAATTGGGATCATTCAAAAGGAGGAAGGATAACTACAAAAGCGTGGACACCAAGAAAGACTAGTATAAAATGGGAAGGATTGTATATATTCATCCCGTTGAGAAACATATTATTTTCAGCTTTATTCAGCACAACAACGGGTTCTATTACAAGAGAACAATCCAATTTTGATGGAATTTTTGCTTGATTTTGACGGAAAATGACCATTTTGACGGGATTTGTGACAGAATTTATGGCTGTCAAAGAATCGCTGGTCGAAATTTTTTTTTTTGACCTACTCGTCAATATTAGTCAGAATTTATGGTTTAACCATATTTTGGCAGATTGACAATGCGTAGCTCACTGTATATTTTGCTAGACATTTTGACAACGCATCACTGTCACCATTTGACCGATATTTTGATGAAAAGATCGTACGTCAAAATTCATTGTTTGGATTAACGTAAATTTTTTGACGACTACAATGACGGATACGGTCAAAATTCTAACAAAGTTTATTTTCCCGTCAATATTTTTGACGAATTGTCAAAATTTGTTAAAAATTTTGAAAAACTTTAAAATTTTTTAAATATGCAAGGTGGGTTACAATATTATAATTAGTAAGTGATATTTTGTTCAAAAAGTATGAACGACGCTAGAATTACTAAATTACAGTAATAATTGATCCATAACATTGTTGCGAAATGTAGCACATAGTTCATTCCCAAATTGAAGTTTAGTTCCAAAATGTAGCTAATATAGGTGAAAGATGCCATAACCTACAATTAAATACTAAGTAATTCAGTCTCTTATTGTCGACATCAGCATTGTCATCATCCAGGGAAGGGCTCATGTCAGGAGATGCAGTAGATCCCCAGCTTGCTGAGTCGATCTTGAAGAACTCTATAGCTTGCTTATCGTGTGCTCATGTCCTTCTTTCTTTATCATTTCCTAGCTGCTTGTGAGATGAAATTCACTTTGCGAATACGATTGAACTAGTAAGGAAAGACAGACAGCAACGTTTTATCATAATATAAGGAATATTCAAATACAATGTGATCATCTTACCGTAATTGGAGTATATGCCTATATTTCATGTGAATTATCAACATAAGATGCGTAACCTTATTAGACACGCTCACAACTTATCACTAAGAATTCAAGACTACGTATTTCTTCTAAATATTTTGCATTACGTGCCAAAGTTAAAATGCACCTCCTCAACATTTTCAAATGAGATTAATGCCAACCAATGTAACTAGTACATAATTGAATCTTGCATCAAATAAATTTAGTATTACCAAATATAAATTTCAGCCAGTACTATCATTTAATGGTGAATTGAAATATTTAATCATGCGCCATACTTGCTAAAGTAGAGTTTTTGAATTATTCTAGTTGCCGGTTAACAGGCTATGTCAAAATATGTTGTCCCCAACCCCAAGACACCCTTGTTCTGCTTCAACACCAGCAACAAACACCTTCACTCCTCTGCCATACTATCCCTCTATGATCAACATGTTAAAGTACAATGACTTACTTTAGATTAATTATATCAAATGTAATCGGCATACAAAGTAAAAAATAACATGCATAACTTAAAATTAATCCAACATATTTTTTAAAAAATACAACTTGCAGTATTTCTGGGTAATTACCTGCGTATTATCTAAATATCAACACTAATTGAGCTTGCGTAAGTTTTCTTCAAGTCGCACAATAGGATTACCATCAGATATTCATGCTATCATGATATAGTTCCAACTAATTACAATGAGTTTCTTTTTTTTCCTGGTGAGGGCATTTGTAAAACTCCAGAAACACAATATGCGAGTGTTTCCCACAGTTATTGAAGTTTACCTCACAGTCTTCCCTTTAGGGAGGATCACAGACAGTAGAGAGGATTTACAAGTCAGAACTAACCCTAGGATCTCAACCAATTTAGCAAAAATGAAAGAGGGCGTAGCACCCCAATCAAACAAAATATCTACTGGGGTGCTACGGTCATGTCTTCTTTGTGGAAACACCAGGCTAGGTATCAACCAACTTTAATGCAAGATATTCTTCAGTAATATTTCAGTTAAAAGGTTTCAACCACTGTTAAGTAACTACTAAAATTAAACAAAATTCAATATAAGTCTCTTCTCAAAACAACTATTTGATTCAAATATTCGCTTAAAAGTCGGAGCCTCGCTCTAATTTGGGTCCCCAATCCCATGCGCAACCGCTTCACCTAAAAGCAAAACATTTTACACAAGAATGAGATAAACTCAATAACAATCACCCTTAATAGTCAAAGCACACTCACAAATTCATTTTTAAAATATTTTAGGGAAGAGGAAGACAACAAGACCACACTTATTCATTCTTAGTTGATGCAACAACCCACACTTATATATTCTTAGTGAGGCACATATCCATACCAATCCCTTGTATAACTTTCAGGTTCTTAAGGTTGAGCGACCCCACTAGGTCTCATGGCCTGCATTTGGGTTTAATGCATCCGTTTAACTTAAATCTTGGCCTATGGTCGATTTGGACAGTTACTGCTTAACCATTTCCCGGTCTACCGTCAACATGAACAATTACCGCTAACCTGGCCCACGTCCAACAGGGCACATGGCCGTTCACATGCATGTACTTTTATCTCGGAGAAGGCTAATGGCCCCCAATGTCATAACATAACTCACAGTCTCACCCATACAATCATTTATTTATATATTCATGCTTACCCCTTTTTTTAAATGTTAAACCAACATACACATTTCGTTCGGACTCAATTCGATCCCCAAAGCTTTTCCATAATATATATTTTCATTTACAACACAATCAGTTCAATTGCCCTCGTTCACTGACATAGCAAGATAATTCAACCCAAGCCCCACAATTATTTCATTCCATGTTCAATCGGTACAATCCATAATTTCACATAAAACAACATTCAAAGGCATCCCTTACCATGTTCATTACACACATTTTTCAAACGACCTTGGAGAAGGGTTAGGGCATGATTGTTGCTTGGAATCCATACAATTACGAGGTCGATTACTTAATTGGGCCTAATAATCTGCACCTGAACCAAAACAACGTTCATACTTAGTCCAAGTCCTTACGAACCACAACTACAGCCTATTTCCTACTTATGGAAATTTTCCACAATTTATACACGCGTTTAGGAGTTCCCAATGTAGCCAAACCCTGAATCCAGATTCAATCAGAATCTGGGATCAACTTCGAGAGCCCATATCTCTAGTTCTTGATGTCGAAGCTCCGAGTTCTTGCCCATTCTGGAAAGGTCAGTCTGTCCTCTACCATTCTTATGTTTGGTGCTTTCCCATAATCTATCCAGAACTAGGTTGCTTTCCTCAATTATTCTACGCTGTCACTGGCTGCCCAGATCTGGGCAGCCCTCGGCAATTCGGTCATAACGCACTCTATCCTACTCCGATTTCCTTCATTCAAAAACCAGATTACATAGCACATTTCAACTATCTATCATAAACTTTTGTGATTTTTGGATTAGTAAAACTCTGTGGCCCAATTTTTAAAGTCAAGGCAGCCTAACCAGTGACATTCTGTCCAACCCTTAACTCTAACGTGAGTCCCTTTTAGGTCATGATTTTCATATGACCAAGTCCACAACTATGCCATAGTGATCCCCATGATCCACTAAATCCAAGTCAAGTTAAGATTTTTAACTTTTAACTAAAACGAAAATCAAATATGCTGGCATGCTCACCTTGGTTCGGTTTTTGGGAGAGGCGCGATTGGATCGTCACACCCTTGGAAGTTCAAATCTGAAAACAATTATAAAACTTGTATTACAATTTTCCCCCTTGAATCCTTAACCCAATAACACAATTTGCACACTTGAAAACATAAACTTGGAAGATTGTGTGCATGGGGTGCATGGGATGCATCCCACTTACCCACACGCCAAGAAAGAAGAGGAGGGGCAAGGGAAAAGCTCCAGTTGCTAGTGGCTGCTGGCGACAAAAGGCAGCGGCTGATGGCTGCTTATAGTAAAAAGGGAGACAGGGGGATGTCTGGGTTAAGAGAGAGAGATGAGAAACTGTGAGTTATGAGAGGGAGAGTGGCATGAGGTAGAAGAGAGGAAAAATAAAAGAAAGGGGGTAGCCGACAAGGGTAAAGAAAAAAAGGGGAAAGAAAAAAGTTTGAAAAATAAAAATTATCTTGGCCCAAAAGGTGAATTTAGGGAAAATTTTGATCCATTAAGGAATCCACAAAAATAATAAGTATAACTAGGGAAAATAAATATTTAAGTCTAGGAAATTTAATAATTAGTAAATCAAATAAAGCATATGTCAAGGGAATGCAACCCGAATGAAATTTTCAATCCCTTCTTTTTATGAAACAAATGAAATTTTTTTTTAAAATAGATCATTAAGGAAAAATCTTTCGCATGGACTTAGATTATGAGGGTCAGTTCACGTCCTGTGATTCCTTATATTGAATTTTCGGGGTTTTACGTACTATCCCACTTAAGAAAGTTTCGTCCCTGAAACTTCAATAACTGTGGCAAACACTATCATATTCAATTTTAAAGATTTTACATACTGTCCCACCTAAGAAAGTTTTATCCCTGAAACTTGTACTCACTTGGTTATGGGTACAAGTGAGGGTATTTGTCTCGCATCTCCTACTCTGGTTCCCAGGTTGCTTTCGACATCTCGTGGCTGGCCCAGAGGACCTTTAGCAAGGGCACCGTCTTCCTACGAACGTGTTTCTCTAGCCGCTCCAGATCTGCACAGGCTGCTCCTCACACGGCAGGTCTTCCTGGAACTGTATGGGGTCGGGCTCAATTACATGAGAGGGATCTGGGATGTACTTCTGTAGCTGTGACACATAGAACACGTTGTGTACCCTTGGAAGTTCAGGCGATAGTTCTAACCGATACGCTACCTCTCCAACCCTTTGTGTAACTCGGTACGGCCCGATGTTCCTTATGCTAAATTTTCTTGCGATACCGAATCTCGCGATTCCCTTCGTTGGGGATACCCTGAGAAATACTTGATCACCCACTTGAAATTCCAAGGGCCTATGTGGGCAGCGTAACTCTTTTGGTAGCTCTGGGTGGCTCTCATCTGTTCTGGAATCACCCGGATCTTGTCAGTGGTGGCTTGGATTAATTCTAGCCCAATGGTCAGGGCTTCATCAATTTTCTGCCAGTAGATCAAAGTTCTACACCGCCTCCCATATAGGGCCGAATACGGGCCCATCCCAATACTTGCGTGGTAGCTATTATTGCAGGAGAACTCGATCAGCGCCAGCTATTCGTCCCACGCTTTCTTGAAGTGTGCTCAATTTGCCCGTCCGTGACTAGGTCGACGGCAGTACTGAAATGCAATAATGTCCCAAATGCCTCTTACAGTTTTTGCCAGAAACCTGAATAGAATCTAGTGTCCTAGTCTGACACTATGGAGCTGGGCACTCCTTGTAGTTGCACTATCTGTTCGACGTATGCGCGGGCTAGCTAGTTCAGAGTCCAGGTATTCCTTATGGCTATAAAATGCATCATTTTCATGAGCCGATCCACCATTACCCAATCCGCATTGTTCTTCCTCTGAACCAGTGGTAAGCCTACCACAAACTCCATGGACACTAAATCCTACTGCCACTCAGGGATATTCTGTGGTTACAGAAGTCCCAAAAATCGTCGATGTTCAATCTTCACCCTCTGACAGGCTAGGCACTTTGCCATATAGTTGGCTACTTCATTTTTCATGTTGCTCCACCAGAATATTTGTTTCAGATCGTTGTACAGTTTATTTCCCCCTGGGTACACAGAGTGTGGAGTATAGGACATCTGAAATCTTCTTCTTAAGTGCCTCTACTGCGGGAACACACTCCTAGTTATGGAACCTTATGGTACCATCCTCAGGTATCATGAACCCAGGTGCTTTCCCCACCAATATCTCCTCCCTACTCCATTCCAGTTGAGGATCCGTCGCCTATGCTATTCGAGTTTCCTCTTGAAGGTTGGCTGTGCTTCTATGGCACAAAGTATAGACTTGGTCTCCGAGGTGATTACATTAAGCTCCAACTTTCGAAACTCCTTACACAAGTCACTGGGTAGTGCTAACAAGCAGTTTAGTTCTGGGTACAGTCGACAACTTAATGCATCAGCCACTATATTAGCTATTCCTGGGTGGTACTGGAAATGGACATCGTAGTCCTTCAGGAACTCCAACCACCTTATTTGCCTCAAGTTTAGGTCCTTTTGCAAAAAGAGGTATTTCAGATTCTGATGGTTAGTGAAAACTTTGCAATGTACCCCATACAGGTAATGCCTCCAAATCTTCAGTACGAATACAACAGCCGCTAACTCTAGGTCGTGAGTCGAGTAGTTCTGCTCATGAATCTTCACTTATCACGAGGCATAGGCCATAACACAATCCTCCTGCATCAGCATGCATCCGAATCCACTTTTAGATGCATCGCTATACACCACAAAGTCCTCATTGGTGGTGGGTAAGGCCAATATAGGCGTACTTGTTTTCTTAAGTTTTTGGAGTGCTTCCTCACATTACTCCTTCCATTCATACTTAGTGACCTTCCTGGTCAAGTTGGTGAATGGGGTGGCTATATTTGAGAAGTTTTGGATAAACCTAGGATAGTTCCCCACCAAGCCCAAGAAACTCATCACCTCTGTTGGGTTCTTAGGTCTTGGCCAGTTCATTACAGCCTCTATCTTCGAGGGTCCACAGACACTCCTTTGTTAGATACCACATGGGCCAAGAATGCCACTTTACTGAACCAAAATTCACACTTTGTAAACTTGGCATACAACTCGTTCTTCCACAATACTTTTAGGACGGTCCTCAAATGGTGGGTATGATCCTCTGGAGTCCTCGAGTAAATCAGTATATCGTCTATAAACACCACCACAAATTGGTCCAAGTAGGGTTTGAAGACTCTATTCATAAGGTCCATAAACATTGTTGGGCATTAGTGAGCCTAAAGGGCATCACTACGAACTCATAATGCCCATACTGGGTGCGGAAGGTAGTCTTAGGTATGTCTTCGTCTTTGATTCGGAGTTGGTGATACCCAGAACAAAGATCTATCTTAGAGAAAGTCCTTGCACCTGTAAGTTAGTCAAAGAGGTCGTCTATTCTGGGCAAAGGGTAACGGTTCATGATCGTTATCTTGTTCAACTCCCTATAGTCTATGTAGAACCTCAGGGTCCCATCCTTCTTTTCATGAACAACACTGGGGCTCCCCATGGAGACGTACTAGGTCAGATATACCCTTTTTCTAACAGTTCGTCTAGCTGTGTCTTTAACTCCTTAAGCTCCGCCGGTGCCATTTAATAGGGTGCCTTAGAAATAGGGGTGGCGTCAGCTACCAGATCAATACAGAACTCTACTTTCCTAGAGGTGGCATACCAGGAATCTCCTCTGGGAATATATCTGAAATTCCCTCCCTACTGGAATGTCTTCGATGGAGGATTCAACAGCTCTGTTTCCACTACATTGCATAAGAACCACTCACATCCTCTTTCTAGCAACTTGTGGGCTTTTATTACAATGATCAACTTCACTCCAGGTCTTAAAGTCTTGCCTTTGTGTACTACTTTCTCCCCATTGGGCCCTCT
>NCQV01008343.1:9400-19777 GCA_002740545.1 Lophocereus schottii | reverse complement strand
TATGCATTATGTGATTAGGGTTTGGAGTGTTGGTGATTTTTATGGTTTTAGGTATCTTGTTGGTTGCTTCATAGTCACTTAGCTAAATAGCTCCAAATTGCCCAAATTTAGTAGTTCACTTTTTAGCCCACGTTACAACCCAAGTAAAGTCCTGTTGATTGTTATATGCATATTGTATTTTTTGTGGTGGAGAGTTTGAGAGTCTTTGCAAGCCCATGGTTGATTGTATCTTTGGAATAAGTCCTGGACGATCCCATGCCATACTTTAAACACATGAGTGGGAGTATTCCCCATTTTCCAAACATGAGGTTCTACCGGTCCATTTGGCTTTATACAATTTCATATGCTTATGTGATCCTTTTTGTGGTTCTTTAGGGTTAATCAAGTTTGATATCAAACTTATGGTATTGTACTTTTTCAAAAACCCTCTCTGCCCCGTAATTTTGAAGTTTCGTGTGCACCATTTAAGGTTGTTATCGATTGCTATTCTTGCTTGTGATGTGCTATGACTTGCGTACTTTAAGGAGGATGTTATGTATTTGAGCCCTAGGTGCATCTCCCCTTGTTGATTTTATCTAGTGTTTGCTTGAGGACAAGAAAGGTTTTAAGCATGGG
This sequence comes from Lophocereus schottii, assembly GCA_002740545.1. NCBI lineage: Eukaryota > Viridiplantae > Streptophyta > Magnoliopsida > Caryophyllales > Cactaceae > Lophocereus > Lophocereus schottii. The sequence goes on along the minus strand of NCQV01008343.1, from coordinate 19,162 downwards.
GGAGTGATGAATATCATATTTTCATAGGATTTCATGAGTTTTTGGCGTCATTTCAGGGGATTAGAGTGCTTGATTGTGTGATTTTATGCTTCTTTTTGATTTTACGCTATGGTTGGTCTTGTTGATGATATTTTATAGAAATTGGGAAAGAGAACCTGAGTGTGTCTAAAAATGGATGAAGAATGATGCAACAAGCCAAAGAGCCCATAGAAACTAGCCAAAAGCTCACAAGGGACATGGTTTACCCAGGTATACATCATGGTTTATCCGGATAGCATACACGGTCAACTCGAATTGACAAGATTTTATAGAATCAATTGGGCAAAACAGCAAGAGGGCACCATAGTCTGCTCATGGTGGTGCCCACGGTCTATGGTAGCTCCCTTTCACCCTGGTCATAATGTTTTCTCACGGCTGTTCGACTTCTAGGTAGTTTTTATGTTTTGGCTGCAAAATTTTCACAATGAAAGGTTTTCAGCCTCATTCATCCCCATCATTCCATTTTCTCTCTTCAATTTCATCAATTAGATTAGAATTTAGATCAGATTAAAGGAAGAGAGAGTGAATTGAGGTGAGAATTTGCAAGGATTCCATGCCGATTTTGCAATCAAAGGATTTAAGCAAGTTATTTGGCCTAGCATTTCTCTTCTCTTCTTTTTCTCATTTTAGGATTTATGTTTGTAATTTGATTATTTGTTGTTCTAATCTTAGGTATGCAAATACTTGTTAATTTCTCGATCTTGTGTTGATATCATTTGGTACTTTTACAATTTGTTGGATTATTTTATCGAATCCTCGTTGTTTTTTGCCTTGTGAGGAACTTGATCATTCTCTTGCATATTTTGGGTATTGGATGAATAATTGAAAGGTGATATTCAATACTAGAATCCTAGGATTTGACTTGATTGTGTGGAGTCTTGAGAAATTTACACTAATTGAGAAACCATAAATTTGATAACCATAAGCTTAATGAACCTAAACAAATCGAAAGCCCTTGAGAAATAGTAATTGATTAGATTTAGGTATTTCACTTCTCCTTGAAAGAGGGATGTAATACTTCGGTTGTAGGTTCTTAAACAATCAATTAAGGAAGGATTGCTTGATTGATGCGTAGATTGGGTGATTTCTTATTTTGCTTAATTTCAAAATTATTTATTCGTTAGATTAGATAGTTGATTAGTTTAATTTCAACCTTAAGTAATGATCTGTTTAGCCTACCTGCAGGGGATAAAGCCTAATAGATCAACATAATCCTTGTCGGAGACAATCTTGATTAGCTATAACGCCACCATGTGCTTACGGCCTTATCACCCACTCTCTGTATCCCAGTTCCTTCAACCTAGCTTTACTATAGCAACCAACCTGCTTTTCATATTGCAACAGATCCGGTTTTCCATGAACATACAAAACGCATTAAAATTGATTGCCATTTTATTCGAGAAAGAGTGTTATTTAGTGAGGTTATTACTTGGTATATTCTCCATAGTGAGCAGCCTGTTGATGTATTCACTAAGGCATTGGATCAACATTAGTTCCAACACTTACTTTGCAAGTTGGGCGTTTTGGATTTCCATGCTCGAACTTGAGGGGGAGTATTAAGATATTATTGTGATATTATCCGAATATATTCTTGTGTATTAGGATCTTCTTGTGATATTATCCTAATTTATGGGAGATATTTGTGTCTATTTATTTTTGCTAAATCTAAGTGGTTGTATTTTGGTAAGCAATCTTGTTACTAAGAGATTTTGGATTTTGTAAACTCTTCAATTCTGAACTTTACATATGTCCCCCCCTAATCTTAATCTCCCCTCTTAGGCCCACCCTATTTCCTCCTATCTTCTTCAACTATTAGCAAAATAGGGTTAAAAAATATTTGTGAACTAGATACATATTCCTGGCATCAATTACTAGCTTGTACGCCACTATGTATGACACAGTTGAAGTCTTCTTGACATTAGTCACACACAAATTCCATGAGCTCTAGTAGGTTGAATTGTCACTTTAAATAGACATAATAATGATGTTCTTGACGTTGTTCATGCATGGCCTTCATGTGCTCTAACCAGTTGATTTGTCACTTTGATGATCAAATCGGTCTCTATACTAAGATATGCCATGGTATAACCTTCTTTGCTCTTGTTGCCTTTTTTTCTCAAGACTTCATATTCAGATTCGCTTGCATGAGTCTAGATTTGCTATCTTATTTTCTCTATGCTTCCATTAGAACGAGCTATGTAATAAAGATGAAAAACTATCATCAAATACATATAATGAGGCCTCTTTTATTATTCTAATAAGACAATCATTATTATTTTTAAGATTAGCTTAGTTTTAATAGCAAAAGTGTTACCTCCAACTAACAAAAAATAAGATATCTAATTTAAATTTCAATACACCTAGTGGTAAATTATCACCATGAGTTATCGAATCAAATGCTATAAACAAATGTGTCAAACTTGTGGCCCTCTTATAGACACCTAAAAATAGCTTCATATTTTTAGTAGCCCAATAACGAAAATAATACCTAAAATTGCACTTTCAGGGCGCAGTAGAGTAGTAAGCTAAACAAAACCGAGTCTAGTGATAAATAAGGAGTCTGTGTGAAAGAGACTGGCTCAATAGGCTAGTCTCAAGCAGAATCTGGTCAGGTTCCCCACAGAGGAAACTCGGTCGAGCTCTCGGTCAAAATTCTTTTTTTTTTTTTTGGCTTTATCAAGTCATGTTTTAATTAGACTTATTAAATAGGCTGGTCCAATGGGCTAGTCTCGGGTAGAATCCAGTCGGGGTCACCACAAGGGGACCTTGGTTGGGCTCACAATCAAAATTTCTTTTGATTTTTCTTTACCAAGTCCTGTTCTAATTAAGCTTACTAAATAGACCCTTAGTAGAAAGCTTTTCGTGTCTAGTTAGCTAGAATTCTAATTGGATTAATCTCTTTTAATTAATTAATTAAAATTATAGTTTATTTAAGTCAACTTGTTTAGATTAAGCTTAGTAGGGGAAGAACTAGGTTTGCTTTTCCTATATTGATTCACTTAGCTTCTTGAACCGCTGTAGGAGCTTGATCCTTTGGTTAAGGGGGTGATAATCATTGAAAGTTAAAAACAAAGTGTTAGAAAATATAGAGGAGAGCTGGGCTTAGTTAGTGAAATCGTCAATTTAAGAAAATATCACTTTGCTGGGTTCCTAGAAGAAAAGGTGGGTTATCTTGAGGGCGCATTTTACAACCTTCTTCCCTTTCTCTATATTTCTTTTCGTTTAAATTTAGTTGATTGTAGTTTGGTAAAGATGTAATCGTTAATTAGTTTCATGCCCGCACTCTATAATAATTTGAATTGTTTATCTTTTTATAATCTTTTGGTGAATATTATCCTTTGATTTTATATGAATGAATGATTGTAATATACTACATGGTTGCGTGATAGTATGATTAACTTCTGATTTCTCGTGTTGATTAGTAGAGGCCGTCAGTGATGACGGACGATGACATGATGCACTCCGTCATGTCACCATATCTTCGCCCCTGAATCTAGGTCCTTAGTTTCAGTCCATGGAGTCAAGATGGTCCCAGTTCAAAAACCTTTTTGAAGCAAATCAACAATCTCTTTTGGTGTCCCTTTCGATTGTTCGTATCAATAGTAGTTCACTTCAAAGAGCACAATTGGTTTGTGAGTTTCTTCTATAGCTCACTAGCAACTCTATTAGTTGAAATTTAGTACTTTTTTATTTTTTTCTCCCATATGCACTTCTGGAATTGGGTGAACGGATTTAGATCCTGACAGTAGGTAATCTACAGACTTGAGTTTAGGGATTGAACTGGCCTAGGAACTTATTCGGGTTTCTGGATCAGTCATGTGTCCACAAATTAGGCCAAACTAAGCTACTAGCAGAAACTAGGCCAAGGAGCTAGGCCTGACTCTAGCATGGGAACTCGGATGGGTTCCTTGGACAGAGCCAAGACCCAAATTCCCATAGTCCTACAACCCAGTTTTGGTTGTTGCTGCTTTGTAAAAAAAAAAAATGTTAAATTGCTTCTAAAAAATGAATCACCTAGCAAATGAGTCTGACCAGTCATTGAGGAATCACACCCAGGATCGGCTCCCTGGGGCCCGTGGTCCTTACAGTGGCAACTGCACTAGGAATGTTTTTGAAGTGAATGAGATTTGAACTTGAATATGGAAAATTATCTTAATTGTATTTGCATTAGGTATAGCTGCAATATAAGGTGCTACTTGCTAAGGATTAATAGCACCTCTATGTCAAACCTCGATATTACCCCTTGGGAATGTAATTGGTCACTCGGTGGGTCCACTCGACTTTTAACAAGGTAAGCAATTACTTCACCTACTCACGACACACTTTTCTGTTCCACATGATTTGGGAAAGCAACTGAATCTTCTAAGCTTGCCATGGACTCCATAGAATGAAGCATTCATTTCGCGAGAAGGACTGCTCTAAACTTGACCTGAAATCCTTGTAACTTAGAACTTTGGATTAGGTTGGAACTTATCTGCTTACATGATTTTGTGAATGTTTAGAACTCCAACGGTATTTCTAAAACTAACATCTACCCAAAGACCTATTTTTTGGTGCTTTAGGTTTATATGAAGTCATCATTGTGTCTTTGGAGAGCCCAGGTTAGGAAAGGTCAAAACTTAGCAATTAGAGTTATGAACTAAAGCAGCTTCGAGGCCAATTGAACTCTAAGGGACTCTTGACCTCAAAACTAACTAGGTTTTGACCTTGGTGAGGGGAATAAAAATCCTAAAAGAAGGCTCAGCTAAGTTACAATGAGTCTAAATAAAGAGTTTCCATCTTAGTTGGAGTTTAAAACTGTTTTAGAAAAATTATGTAGGCTTGTTTTTATTCTAAAACTATGTAAAACAAATAAGAGTCAATCTCTAAGGAAAACGAGGAACCCAGCTAGTGTCCTAAGGGGCACCTGCCTGCATCTAATTGGTTTACGAGGATAAAAGATTAAGAATCAGGAAGTCAGGCTCGGGGGGGCAATGAAGAACACAGTCAGCTCCCTAAGAGTTTTAGATTAGGCCTAAATTTCGGATTAAAAGGTTAAAAAGTCAACAGGTCAATCCTAAGGTCCAACAGTAAACGCTGCTGGTACTTACAGTAAGGTCTACCTCAATTAGTATTAGTTTTAAATCATCATTAATGATACACAGGCAGCACTTTGGGTATAATGAGTTATATGAGCTACACTTCGACCGAACTAAGGCTGAAAGGTTAGCTTCCTAAGCATAACTTAGGACCCAATTCAAGGTGAGGCCCAATTTCATTTAAAACCAGTGTCCTAAATCCAACATTTTCACTTTATCCTTTCTAGTCTTGCCTAAACCTTCAGGTCCTTATGACCGTACCAAGCCGTAACTCAATAACCATTTCGTTCAACCCCATAACGAATGTTATTACCTTTTCATCTCCATTATTCACTTATGTAAATCGTCACCTTATTGCTCAGGATAGGGAAGACTAAGAAGGTATAGGAGCAAACTCCATCAATCAACAGACTTCTCTCTTGAAAGCAATCAGAGGAAACTCCATCAGTTGGGTCAAAGTCAGGGTCAAAGTCAAAGTCTAATCCATCGCCAATTCTAATGGTTAGTAACAACGAGATTGCTTTACTTATGACGATGGTTAAAAAAATAATACAAACTAGATTGGATGAGACTGAGAAAAAAATGGAACTGATAGCCACTAAACTCTAAACCTTTATCAAGAATGCCCCAAAGGAGAAGGGTGAGAAACCTCACAATAGGGGAGGGGCGATGATAAGAAGAAGGAAGAAGATGAAAAGAACACTTCTCAAACCAATATATGAGTAGATTGAATAGGACAATTGCTTAAGAAATCCTCCATGTTTAATAATTACTTTAAGAACTATGCGGGATTCATTGCAATCCCAAGAGGGAAGTTGCCTCCCAAGTTCACCGTTCCAAACATCGAGTTCCATTGAATTGAAAACCCTCGTCAACGCATAAGGAATTTCGTTAGTGCGATGACTTTAAAAGAAATTGACAAGGACATCCTCCACATCATATTTTTTGGGCCCTTGAAAAGGATGTCATGAGGTGGTATAATACTACAGACCCATGAAAAGGTCACAAACTGAGATGATCTTTGTAAGGAATTCATGCATCAGTATTTATATAATTATGCTGGCCTACCAATTACACTTATGGACTTAGAAATGATCTAATAGGGGGAAAACAAAGGATTTTCTGACTTTCTCAATTGATAGAGGGCAAAGGCCACCTATATGGTGGACCAATCCTTAGAGGCTGATCAGGTGAGTTTGTTTATTAGAAACCCTCAACCCACATATAGGAAAAACATCTAAAGTTTATGCCATTTGAAAACTTCATAACACTACGGAATGTTGGCATGCTCGTAGAAGAAGTGCTGGCTAAAGAAACACCCATAAAAGCCATAGACACTTGAAAGGGAAATAATCAAAATAGGGATATGACAGACAAAGGCTCCATAAGTAAGAAGGTGCATGCTCTACGTTGCTACACCGAATACATCCTTATTGGAACCACCAATAAACGATAACAACCTGCTTAGCTTGCATGATGGCATTTTAGCCACTTTAAACCACCAAAGTGAAAAGTGGGGCCCATATATTCACATAAAGAGCATAGTTGAATCCAAGCCCAAAATGCCTCCATGCAAGGTGCCTTGAGTTCTGTTGAATTTAGAAGCTATGATGAGTGATGCTTACCTTATAGTCATGTTTTGAGTCTTAGTCATTCGTTTTCTTTCCCATTAAAAAGCCATGTCTGATGTAGCCTTGATTTATTAATAAAATCATCTTCTTTATTAGTTCTTTTACATATTTTTACATCCTTTTTTTCTAAAATGCTTTTGTCCTATGATCTGTCTAGAATGAAAAAAGAAAAAGGAGAAAAAAAGAGGCGGCTAGCTTGAAAACATGATAGAGCAAGTTAGGCAAAAGCAGAATGAGAGGGGGAAAAAAACGGACTATGGATTTTAATCCATCATCTTAAAAAGGAAAAAGATCAAAAGTTTATTTCCAATAAGTCATGTAGCGTGAAGGATATGCCTAGGATAGGAGACCTCCTTTCATGACCTGTATTAATACCTTTGTTAAATTTAATAAATTCGTATTTGGAACCCTTCAAAAAAGCATCTTTCTTTCATAACTGCATCTCACCTAACTAGGGAGTGGGAGTGTGTTATGAGTGGCATCAATATCAAAATTAGCAATATAAAAAAAACAAAGAAAAATTCAGACTAAACGGTCCTGCCCGAAGAGAAAAAAAGAATAAGAAAAGAGTTTGAAAACAAGGATAAAAATGGAAAGAATTTGTTGATTTACACTAACTTCATCATCCATGTGCATATGGGGATTTTATAAGAGGTTATTTAAGCCTTCACATCGATTCCCTTCCTTTGGCACCATAGCCGAGATGCCTACCTTAAAAGTCCTTCTTGAGTCATCCATCCTTTAAGCTACAAGTTCTTATTCTTGTATTACGACTGACCTGATTCCACATTAGTTATGTAAGTAACCCCTCTGCGGGCCGCCATGAAGATTTCTTCTATAAAGAAACATCTCAATTGAGTCCTTTAGTCTCTAAAAACAAGGAGAGAGAGAATAAAGAGTAGCTGGCCTAAAAACTTGACCAAGCAAACGGATGGTGAAATGAAACCATGGTTTTTAGAGGACAAAGTAGCATTCCATTGGCTGCACTTATCGAATTAGACTTGGACAAGCCATTACTTCTTAATCATCATAGCTTCCAATTTTATCTCCATGCCAAAAGTCAGTGTTGTTAACTCAGCCATGACTCAAGAGTAGAAGCTCATTCTATATTCTTAGTCTTTCTAAGTGGCAACTCACTCATTATACAAGACAGGGGGCTCGCCTGCATTCCACTAGATAATTAGAGCTTCCATCAAGGTAGGCATTTTCCCCCAGGAAGATAACCGTATTCTCTATACCAAGATAGATGCTACTTTAGACAGCACCAAAAAAGGTATTTTTGTCTGCCACATCCCTACACAAATTGGGTTTGTCAACCAGTAAATATTTTTCAATATAGGAATGATCACATTTATTCTAATAGACTGGGGATAATCCAACTAAAACTAGCAAAAACATCTTTGGCTATCACCATTCTCACATATCTAAGGCTTCTATCATAATAAACAGAAATTGGGGGGTTCCTTAGAACGGGAGCACTTTAATACAACATTAAAGGATACTCCATTCTTAAAAAGAAAGATCTTCTATCCTAGATAGCTTAAGACACATAACCTAGCCTAAACCATCAGTTAGCAAACTTTTTAGCCCTCATCCTAAGCCACATAACATCACTTTGGCTAACCCATCAGTCTTTTATGCCTCAACTGGGCCTTATCCAATGGACCCCAAACTTAGTATAAGACATAACTATGTACGAGATTAGGTCATCTCATGTCTGCATGGTCAACACCATCATGTCTACAGAGTCAGCACAATCGAGTTTGCATAATCAGTAATACATGGGTCTTTAGCTTATTTACTCTGCTATCCTTTCCCTAGTCACTTGGGAACCTTAGATTGAAGAAGAGTGCAATCAGTCTTTTTAATGATCCAACAAGAGGGGGACACAACCCTGGTTAACCATGACTCTTCATGGCATTAACAAATGTCACTAAAAACCTTTGTCCTTTGACCTTTGCCTTAAACAAGCCTAGTCAAAGTGGAGCCTCATCCTCAAAGTAGGATTTATGCAAGTATCCTTATAGAAAAGACATCAAACCAACTTCAGGTTATCAGTCACAAAGCCGAAGAAGAAGAGGACACCTTATTCTCTTAGTTTGAACATAGAAGGAGACCTCAACATCCAGGATATTTTAAGATTCAGCAGTCTTCCATCAGAATGAGATGACTTCAACACCTAAGAGGCAAAAAATGTAAAACTTGAAGATGTGACAACTTAATATCTCATGTCACAAGGACCTTAAGGATCATTCTTCAAGCTTATATACAAAAAAGTTCACAGGGACCTGGTTACAGGTCTTCAGACTCACACGCCAATAAGTTTGCAGGGATCTGGCTACAAATCTTCAGGCTCAGATGCCATTAAGTTCTCAAGGATCTGTCCATAGATATTTAGGCATCCACACTGCTAAGGTTCGCCGCTGGCTCTTGGCACAATGGGACNNCCGCTAGCTTTCGGCATAAAGGGACACTGCTAGCTCCCGACACTATGAGACATTTCAATGCTGCTAGTCAAACACAATGGGACATTTCCCCATTAAGAGTCGCTAGACCGACAAAAAGTCTGCTGCACCGGAAATAAGTTACGCTGCTCCGACGGTAAGAAAACCAGCTAATTCGATGAAAGAATAAATTCATCACAAGCTTGCTAGACCAACAAAAGTCCGCTGCTCTGGCGATACGGAAACCTGCTAATCCAGGGAAAGGATAAATTCATCACAAGTCGGGTAGATAGCCAAAAGGTCCGCTGTTCTGGCCATAAGGAAATCCACTAAGCCGATGAAAGGATACATTCATCACAAGTTTGTTAGACTAGCAAAAGGTTCGCTACTCTAGAGATAGGTAAATCCGCTAAACCGGCGAGAGGTCCGTCGCTCCAAAGATAAGGAAACCTGCTAAACCAGAGAAAGATTTACTTGACTAGCGAAAGGTTAAAATTCAATAACTGTTGGTGCACGGCACAAGGGGATAATATCAGCCACCATCACAGTGAAAGTTTGCGAGTACCAAGT
>NCQV01008332.1:2946-20819 GCA_002740545.1 Lophocereus schottii | reverse complement strand
AACCCATTTAATTAAATAGGTTAAAAATTCATAACCAAACCTACTTAATTTTGTATCAGTTTCAGGTCGGTAATCATGTCAAATTAGCTTTGCCCAATGCTAGTTTCTACTTCGTGTTATGTCGATGCATATCATTTCAACATGCAGTGTCTATTGTTACCAATCTAACATTTCTTATACGGTGTGGGAAATGTTTGCAACAGCAAAAAAAAAAAAAACAAAGAAAATGTAAGGATTTGAACTACAAAAAGTAATATTTAAGTCAGGAAAAAATTTATTTTTGGTCCATTGAGGTTTGGTAAAATAATTTCCGTGACCTACTTTTTTAGATAAATATTTTTATAGCTACGTAGGTTGGGGTGATTATATTTTTCAGGTACAACTTCTTGGGTTATATTACTTTTGGGATGCAAATATTTATTTTTTTGACCCAAAACTTTCTAAAATTATAAATTAGCCCCAAATTTCTAGGGTTTTGAGGAAATATGATTATCTTTAGTGTTTTTCCTTCTTATAATAACTTTATTTGGTACTGCTTATAATAATTTACTACTTATATCATAAATATTATATTTTCTATGAATAGAGGCTCACCATGCTTAACAAAATAATTATAGTTTAATTAGAGAGTTTTAACCATTACCTGAACTTATTGGGTGTTAGATATTGGCGTTCCTCCTACTTTCATTTTGCAAAGATTCTCAATCTCAACCACACTTTCCTTAGATTAGGCATGACATAGATCCGTTTTGTTTCCTACCTCGGATCGTAATCACTAATTGAGTTTTTATATTTTTAAGGATAGCAATACTTTAATTAAGAAATTATAATATTTAAGACATAACGTTCAATTCAAAAGCATTCCCTATTGCAATAAGGACACGCTAATCTTTCAAAAGTCATCCAGCCAGAAAGCATGTCGTATGCTAGCAAGTCACTTATAGTCTACAAAACTACTGCCTTCCATATGAAGTTCTGCTTCTTTGACGCATCATATGTTTGGATGCCAACTTTCCATAACTATTTTAATTCTTCAATAAGGGGTTGTAAGTAAACGTCAAGCTTACCCTTTGGATTCTTTGGGCCAGGAATCAACAAAGTGAGAAACATATCTTGCTTCTTCATACATAACCAAGGTGGAAAATTGTATGGAGTTACAATTACTGGCCAACAAGAGTACGTCTACCTAGAATTATCAAATGGGGCGAACCCATCAGTGCATAAACCCAATCGAACATTGCGAGTTTCGGCGGCAAATTCCTCGAAAGTGGCATCTAAATGCTTCCATACTTCACTATCACATGGAGCCATAGAGCCTCTTACACGTGAATTCTCATAATGTCACCTCATTTGTTCCGCTGTGCTCTTAGTTGCCTACGACCTTTGTAATCTTGGCCTAATTGGAAAGTATATTAGTACTTTATTCGCAATGTCTTTCACCCCCAATGTCTTCTTCTGATATCTGTCAGCTCCACAATGCTCACATCTATCCAAGTCAATTTTATCTTTCCAGTACAACATGCACTTATTAGGACAATCATTAATTCTTTCTTGTGGAAGTTGTAAAGTAGCAAACAACTTCTCTGCAGAATAATAAGTGTCAGCCATCTTTTTGTCAGGTGGACACATTTCTTTCATCAGTGCTAACTCATTCTCAACAACTCTATTCGGGAGATTAAACTCGCATTTGATTTTATGAGTCGTAACACCACTGACAATAAAGAGAGCTCACATTCCTCATATAAAGGTTTCTTTACTGCTTCCAACAAATCAAAGAATTTTTTTGCTTCTGCATTTGGCTCTTCATCCATATTTTCATCAATTCGAAGACGTGGGCCCAAAAGCATCCATCAACATTTCTTGAATAGGTTCTACCTCCGTATTTGATGACCCTTCAGTGTTAACTTCTAAATCCGGGTAAGTCTCCCCATGGTAATCCAATTGAAAATAATTTAGTCGAAATCCATACTTATATAAATGTAATTTCCCAGTATCCTCATCCAAATAAGGCACGTTCCAGCATTTATTACAAGGGCATATCATCTTGTTTGACTTCTTGATACTTTGCTCTTCTTTAGCAAATGTGATAAACTCATTTTCTACCTTATGAATGAACTCTTTATTCAAATGTTTTTCATCTAATCTTTCATACATCCACTCTCTATTTGTCCCCATTACTGTAAAATACAATAGTGAACCACTTAAATATGCTTATCATATAAGTTAATCTATATGAGTTATACATACATAATAAACAACACACAACTATAATGTTGATATTGCATATAAATGTTATATAATACCAAATAATATACGCATGCTTAGAATTCTTCTACAGGGATAGATGGTCCTAAGCCCGTTCAGAAATAATATAATATTAGATCGTGTGATTACATCTTTGCATACTTTGCCAAAAATTCGGCAGCATTTCCCCTTAGTTCTCCAAGTACAACTTATAATGATGAAATACCTAATGCACATGGGAATACAATTCACCAACACATTACGCATCTCATCTTCATAATTGCACCTAGAGAACATTTGAGAAACTACCACCTAAATTTGCCAAATATATGCAAAGATTTAATGACCTCACAGTCTAACACTACATTATTTCTAAACTGTTCAACACGGACAATTCAAAAATTTATACATAACAACTAAATATCCTTAGCACCATACACATTACAGCATGTGTATAGCATTTCAGGGTAACTTATTATGTACAAACTTTTTGAACGGGTTTTCTAGGCTCATTATTCATGAACAACACGCACACACAGTCACACACACAAATATTAGTTACGCTCAATAATATCTGTTTCAAAGAAATCGTCACCGATTGAAATCCAATTTAAATGGGTATAATAAAAAGTTATGCATGATTAACAATAAATTATTTATGATAAGTTGAAAGAACAGGCCCTAAGAATCATAACCCATGAGAACCCAACTCAATAGTGTGATTGGTCATTTTTAAAATTTAAAACAAGAATTGCAAGCCTAATTAGCATTCAAACCCTAATCTTTATGATATCAATTGGTCTTGATGCTACTTGAATTAATGCCCTTCGATAGAAAACCACACACATGAACAATTGACCATTAAGCTATGAGGTCAAAAGAAAATCACATACCTACAATTGAACAAACAGAGACGAACAACCTATCCTAAAATTGCACATCAGCTGTCAAACATTTACAACACAAGTATTAATATAAAAAATTGAGTATATCCTCATTCTTCAATTGCATAGTGACTTATTTTATTAAACCATGGCCAGTGTACTACATATACCACCCACATATTCTGGCACGAAGCTAGATTTAATTGGTGGCCCCAGGATTGAACCTGGGGCGGGAGATGGCATATGCAACCGCTAACCATATGGACTGACTGTTCTTTTGCATAGATCTAACCTAATAACAAAATATGACTATAACTTTGGGAGAAACTAAATTAACTTGAATGAAACCATCATTATTTTGATAAGCTTATTGATCGGAGCAACAATAAATGCAAGTATAATCCAAACATGAAATAACATGACACAAATCATATTCATTAGTAAAATCAATCACTGAAACTGTCTAACATGAGCAAACTTGAGTGAATTAATATGCTTCAAGGCTAAACATTGGATCCACATTCAATAGTAAAATCAACCACTCAAAACTATCAAACATGAGGAAACTTGAGTGAACTAATATACTCCAACGCTAGACATTGGATCCACCTAGTCAAAAAAACATAAATAAAGAAGCAAATACTTATCTCAAAAGAGGGGGGCGGGGGAAAGAATTGAATTACTGAATCAAGGTTAAGTGAACTCTCTCACAGTCTTACCAGAATAGATGAGGTACAACTAAATTAACAACCGATTTCAACAATTGAGATCCAAACATGAACTCGCCAATTTCAACCAGATCCTCGCCAGAAATCGCAACATACATATTCATACAACACATTTAGCCCAAATTAGCAACTAAGAAAGCTGAAACATACCAAAACTGACACCAAGTCGACAAAGACCCTTGCCGAAAATGCCCAAATTGCTTGAAAATCACCACCAACCTGCTGGGAAACGCCTCATTTCAGTGCTGTTAGAGAGAGAGGAAGATAGCCAAAGATCGATCGAGATAGAGGGAGACATCCACAGAGAGAGTAAGAGGGGGCCAGCAAGAGAGAGAGAGAGAGAGAGAGAGAGAGAGAGAGAGAGAGAGAGAGAGAGAGAGAGAGAGAGAGAGAGAGACGTAGGACGGCACAACATACCGAAGTGATGGCGGCAGCGCCTACTAACTTCTACCAAGGGTGACAGAGGGCTTCGGCTGACTTCGGGAGAGAGAGTATGTGTGGCAAGGGTTTGGAACCAGGTCGAGCAAGTGAATCCGAGTGCCCCTTCCGCCTTTTGTTTTATTTGGACTTCGATATCTAGCGTCGGACTCAATATGCAACGTGGTCACCGTCTTTCGACTCTATTGACATTTGATAAAGTTATTAGACGCTAAAATAGACTCCACTGAAGGCGCTTACCTTATCGGACTCTAAAAATCGGACACCATTAGAGACAAATACGTTATCCGACGCTAAAAGCCAAAAGGAGATGCTAATGGAGCTGAATATTAAAGCAGCGCTAATTAATCGACACGAACGCTGTGTTTTCCTGTAGTGCATACCAATTGTTGAACTATTTTTCTTGAACATAAGAACTTATTTTTTCTTAAATATCATAAGAACACCTTAGGTAATTCATTTGCAACTCTAAAAGGCTAAATCTTTGTACTATTAAACAGGTAGAAGACAACAGATTAAAGTGTGATCTACTTTTCATATGAAATTCTAAAACTAGCCAAAAGCACTCTACTAGAAGGAGAAACACGTTCCAGCAGTAATGATATTTAATTTTAGATTTCCTCTTTTTCTGGAAGGGGTTTGACTCTAATGTTCACCATTAGTAAGCTTATGAGTTAAACTACCTGCAAAGAATTCTTCAATCCCTGTATATGTTTAATAGAGAAAGCAAATTAGCTAAGTCATAATTGTCAACTCAGAAGTCGCCCATACACTTGCATATTTGATAAATTCTTTTCACAAAACCAAGTGTGCATTTGTAAACATTCAAATAAGAAAAGGTTTTGGGCTAAAAACATTAAGAATTTAACCATTCCCATTATAAATGCAAAGATTTTTTTTTTTTCGATCGCATGATAGTTGCGTTCTACTTGATTAAAACTTTCACTACAATATTTGTAGAGTTTTTTTCTTTCTTTGATTTTGAGCACTGCACTCCAGTGCTTATTACTAGCATCCGTTTCAAGGACTAAATCATCTCCTTCATTAAGCAAATTAAAAAGAGGAGGATTTTTACATATCTTTTTGTAGTTTTGAACAATCTTTGAATCACTAGGAGTCCATGTCCAACTTACTTCTTTTTCAACTTTCTACTACAATAGTTTTCTCAATTTAGCTAGATGTTTAATGAAATATAAAGCATAGGTAAGACACCCAAGAAACCTTTCTAATTGCTTCCTATCTTCAATCTTTTCAACAAAATTTTCTATTTTTTCTAGAATATGCTTTTGTAGGATGATTTGTCCAATATTTATTTCTAGACCTAAAAACTCTATTAATTGTTTAGCATAAATACACTTGTTCTACCAAGAATAATACCATGATCAATGTATTTTTGGGTGACAGGTAAAACATCGCCTTTGTGTTGTTCTATGGTCTTTTCCAAGACAAGAATGTCATCATTGTAAACTAGACAGCAGTGACTAACATCTTTAAAGATATTATCAATTCTTCTCTGGAATATTTGATGTGCATTATTAAGATCAAATGGCATTACTATCAACTTATAATGTTCTTGACGGGCGCTAAAAAAATTTAAAAGAATGCTTTCTTCATCCATTTTTATTTGCCAGTATTCACTTTTGCAAGTCATTTCAAGAACCAAAAGGCTTCTTGAATTATATTGCAAAAAAACTATTTTGTTAGGAATACGATAGCCATCAAAGATAGTATTACCATCAACATTTTATAATTGATCACTATTCTAGTATTTCCTCTTTTCTCTTCTGTATTATTTCTTACTATAAAAGTGGGATAGATGTGAGGACTGTTGCTATTTCTGATTGATCCCTTATCCAAAAGTTCTTTGATTTGTTTATCAAATTCTTGGACATCCTAGAGTGCATACATCATTTATTTAACTTAGATAATAGTGTTGGGATTTAGCAAAGTAATCTCTACAAGTGTCTTATCTTTGTCCCAAAATTTGGGAGGATTATCAGAGCCGAGTTATTTGCATAATTGCTCTTGTTATTCCATAATATGCTATTTAATAGATAATTCAAGTAGCGAGATCGTTAGTACTATCTCACGTTGTGCAAGTATTACCTTCTCATCGTGTTGGCTAAGTTTAATTTCAATGTTCTGATTAGTGTAAGCTTTATCTAATTTATCATTAGGAACTTAGTGACTATTTATTGTGAATATTATTTAGTTTATGATATGTGCGCATGGAGAATATAACCTTTAAAAGTTATTTCCAATAATCATATTACAAGATGGTTGATTAGTAGCACATAGAACTAATACAATGCATTGGACTCCATATATTTGTATGGATAACCCTTCTATGATTTCGTTATGGCTCATTATGCTATTAATTATTAGCTATCCTACTTGTAAAAGATTCGTAGTTTTTTCCACATAAATTCTGGAAATAAAGATCTTTTCTTGGAAAAAAGTCAGAACAATCAATGTCGATTTAAGCACATAGTTCATATTTATTATGTCCCTCTAAACATATGTTTATTGAGATATAGATGCTATTAGAGTTTCTATCGGTGACTTCATAGCACATTTCCATGGTCATATTTTTTCACTAATTCATCTTCATAGATTGACTCACTAATAGCTCTTCTTTCATACCCAATGACTTTTCTATCTAAACTTATACTTCGATATATATTGTATCTTCGGGTTTTTCGCTGGTCATATGATTGTATCATCTTCTTTGGGCTCTTTTTTAGTAGTCGAAGATTATTTTCTCCATTTTGATCCTGCACTCATGCTTCTTAATAATTGGATTTTATGGTAATTTTGTCATTCTCATCAATTTTTATTAATTTTTCTTATTGATTTTTGTGGGATTAGCAAAGCTAGATATCCAAGACCAATCGATTTTTACCTCATTTGGATTGGATTTTATTCTCTGAATTTTTTGCATTGGCATAGGATTTTTGAATTTTTCTACCTTTATCATTGTTATCTTAGTCTTTGGATCTATAGTATTATCTAGTTTGTAGATTATTTTTCAAAATATCCATAGTGGGTATCCTCTCCTTTTCATATCCATCTCAACAGTTTTTGTCTTGAGGGATATGAAGTTTTTAGGAGATTCATCTTGTAGGCCTACGTAATGTCATGGTTGATAGTTGAATCATATTTATTCATTACATAGACTGGTCTTAATCCCTGTGATAATTTGTTTATTAAATTTGGTATGCCTAATATCACATATCAAAGTATAAAGATCAATAGCTTTGGCAAAATACTTTAATGGAGCAATTTACACTTGGAAACTTCCAACATGGATATATCTATACATTCTATCTTTGTTACGCATAAGAATATTTTTTTCCAGTTAATGAGATTAACTTCTTCCACATCCTACTCACAATCTTTTATTTCTGGATCTTCTTCCATTATTTTAAATGCGTACTTACTCTTTAATTGAAAGATAGATTTTTTATAGATCATGTCTTTCTGAATTATGGAAAGGACTCAATCTCCTTTGACTTCTTTGTTCTTATTATCTACAATAAATACTTCTCTTTGAAGATCGCTAAGACTAATTGAACTAGTTTTCACGATATAACCACTTTCCTCATAATCACTGTCTTTATATTCATCTTTGAGTACAATCTCAACAATTCCCCTGTTGTTTTTTAGGGCTGGATCCAATGCTTGTTCCTCACTAAACTCAAAATAATTGTGACTATCCAAAGTTTGTATAAGCTTGTTGTTCTTATTTTTCATTCGTTTGCATAATGACCTACTTCTCCGCATGTTTTTGACACTTACAGTTGTTTTTTCAGGGCCTGACTTGTTATAATATTTTTCTTTTATATCTATCTTCCCTTTATCTATTAAAGCTCTTTTTCGTATGCAATTTTCTTTTTCTTCTCCTCTCAGATTCTGTTTCCTATTGATAAGGATTATCTCGACAAGTTAGAAGTTGTTTCTTTATTTTCTTTTATTTTTGAAGATCAAGACATTGATGATTTATCTATTTTCTTAAATAAGATATCCTTGTCCCAAGGGTACCAGGACATCTGCTTTTCAAGTCATGTTATGTATTTTTCATTGATCAATTTTATGGTAATTTGTCATAAACATACCAAGATTGGTTCCATTATGCCTAATTTTATAATAATATTAACTAAATTCACCAATCTAATTCTCCAGATATCTCATCCCATAGCTTTGTGTTATTAGTCTTCGTTTTCCATTCTCTAGTTTTTTTCTTTGGAATCAAATTTAGCTCTGGTAAATTCAGTTTCTATTTTCTTACATAAAATTTTGTACATTGCAGCTGATGTTTCCATTATTCTTAATGCATTCTTACCATCTTTATTAAATAAATTATACTAGCCAGATACAGTGTCAGAAAAACTATACTTAATATAATTTAAGAAATTTCAAGCTGTCTATGTGGTATTTAAACTAAAGATACTATTCATTCCTCTTTTCCAATACTCAAATATTTCTTTTCTATTACAAGCTCCATTAATATTTAAGATATATCTTATGTAGCTAATTGGGGTAAGATCAATTTCTTCAAAAGACATGGCGTTCGTTGGTATAAAACCGAAGGAAAAGTTAGTTGCATGTCTTGATGGAACGTACCTAGGTCCCATAAAATGGGTATTTTTTCTAGAAGGTTTCAAGTTTAGGAACAACATTGTTAATTAGATTGGACTTGATTTCATCTGTCTTGAATTCTTCTCCAATCTCATCGATTTCATCATGAAATACCATTTTATCATATATTTTTTTATCTCGTTTCTTCCTAATTTCTTCTAAACCGAAAACATTAAAAATCCTCTAGTTTAATTAGGTTCATCTGCTGATATATTTTTTTTCCTAATTGGACATTATTTGTCTCTTCACTGTCATCGGATAATATATCTTGGTTTTCAATTATTACGCCCATTATTTTTTTTAATTCTTCTAGATTTTGTTCTTTATCAAGCACATCTATAATTTCTCTGGATTATATTGCTTATACTCCATTCTTTTCTCCTTTCTCTGCCTTTCTAGATGATTTTCAGTTGATTTTTCGGTTGGTTTTTCTCCTATTTCTTTTTGAATTTTTATATTATGCAAAGAAAATAGATTGTTGTTTTGTAGGGTTTTGGAAAGGATACCATTAACGCTAAAATGAAGTACTAATCCTTAATCAGATTTTTTGCTATGTCTAATTTCGTCAATTAAGAAAAGATGAATTACAGACAATTGCTTCTTGATGTCTTGAACTTGAGTAATTCTAAAATTATATTAGTAATATAGTTTAATTACTATGCTATTGAAGTAGTTCCTTCCGATGAGTGCATAATATGTGAATAGTTAGGAGCAGGATAAGCAGATGATGATTCAAGCATAAAACATAACTAATTAACTTAATTAAATATGGATTAATCTTAATTATCTTAATTATTTTGATCATGTGACTTTGACACTAGTTCAAAAAGAGTCTTAAGTAATACTTTTGAGAAAAATATCACGCACTCAAAATTAAAATTGTCGAAAGTAAGTTTTTAAGGATTGAGATCAAATATACAAATATGAAAATCCTACGGTACTTATCGTAATTTAAAAAGTTAGGTTTAGAAGTTTGGTCCCAAAAAATGTTTACTAAAGTTGGATGGACTTGAAACTATTTACCAGAAATTGTGGGTTAGAAAAATCATTTGCCCTAACCTCGATGGTCCAAAAGATAATTTATTCTTTAAGTCAACTTTCACCCCATTGTGGATTCAAAAATTTTATTTATAGGTGTCTATACTTAATTTTTTAAAAAAATTATAGTATCATTTATCTTTTATGGTTGTACATGTTAAAAAATTTTAAAAAAAGTTTATACAAAAGTTGACAATTGTTTTCAATCTATCAGTGTCAAAGACGTGAGTAAATTATGGTCTATGTATCACTACATATTTTTTTAAATGTTGTTAGTAATAATCCAATTAGGAATTTCATCTTTTATCAAGTGGCCTAATCAAGAAATAATGAGAAAATAAAGTATGAAATTATGGTTGAATCTTAAACCATTAACTTAAGCGTTAATTGAAGCTGTTTTGAACGTAATATCACAATCTTTCCTAGTTAGAATTTTTCGAGTCCAAATCTCAATAGTGCCTATTTTGAACTATTATGCAAGGTAAACGGGCTTTTGCATGATCACCTTTCAAGTTCGAAGGGATTTGCATGTGTATTTAAGTATAATGTCATTTGCAAACCTCCAATTATCAGTTTCAACTTTTGGTTGAAGTAGTTCTTAAACATTGCCTATGCATTTTTGAGCTTTTAAACATACCTTTTTGATGACAAATAAATCAAATTTGACTGCACTATTCCTTTTTTAGTTGATTTCAAACTGAGTAAAAACAAGCCTAGAGGAGTATTCCTATATCCAATGGTAGAATCAGAAAATTTTATTAGGGGATCAAATAGTATAGTATATTGATAAGCCATAATCATGCAGATCATTGACGATTATGTCAATAGTCGTACTCATAGAGATTAGGTCAAATTACCATATTCAATTGGTCAAGGCAAGCTAAGTGATTAAACAAATTGGGTAATTAAACAAATAAATGGGCAAGAGGTAATAATGGAAAACAAACATCAAAGAATTTAATTATCTTCACCAAGGGATAAAGACATTAACGCAATTGGCAAGTGCATCTCTCTCAGTTGATTAGTTTCAAGATTGATAATCAAGTTGTCACAACCTTTTTTCAAAGTGAAGTGAAATGTTTGAATTCAATCAATTACTGATTCTCAAGCATGGCTTTGATCAATACAAATTCATTTAACATATCTTTATCAACTTAGATCTCCCAATTGGCAATTCTTTCTTAAGAAATCGCACAATCAAGCCAAAAATTGGCCTTCCTTGTGTCAAACTTCAACTTTCAGTACCTCATTCTACATCTAAATCAGGCAAAACTTTGATCAGAAATCTCATACATATAATAAAACCTTCGAGAATTGATAAATCAAATCAACAACGTTCAAATCACATGAAGATTAATAATGCAAATGATAACATCATAACATTAGCAAAACCGAAAGTAAGAAATCTGCTCAAATATAATTGAAATTAACATCAAATTACAAAATAAAAGAAGATAAATCTAATGACAAAAGAGAAAAGAAGAAGAGATGTTCAATCAAAGCGTGCTTGAACATGTTGATGCAAACCTAATCTAGTTTTTGCTAGCAAATCTTCCTCTTTGATTGCTCTTAATTCTACTAGTAGAAAACCCTCATCTATTATTGGTGGATTTCTCCGTGGAAATCTACAAAACAAGCCCTTGAATAGCCAAAACCTAACAAATCATCAAAACTGTTAACCAAAGACCTTGGAGCTGGAGAGAGACAAGAATAATGGAGAAAAGTCATCTCTCATTCATTAATCAGCCTGTACATGAATCTGATTGTGTATAAGAGATTAGAGAATAAATGGAAAGAGAAAAATATACATGCTGAGCTGGCACAACCTCCTAACTACGTGTATGAACAACCTGACAAACTCCTATTGCTAATATCACAGCGAATATATACATGCTCAACATCTCCCCCTCAAGGTGAGATTGGTCGAGAAGCCAACAAGCCTAACTTTGAACACAAATAAGAATGTTGTGCCTCACCCAAGGTCTTGGTCATAATGTCAAAAAGCTGTTCTCTGGACGACACATGAGAAGTTTGCAGGAATCATTCAAGGACCTTGTCACGAGTATAATAACAATCAATCCGAAGGTGCTAAGCTCTCTCATGAAAAACCAAGTTCTGTGCAATGTGTTGAGTAGCTTTATTATAACAAAACATGATGATTGGCAGAGTGGGTTGAAGAAAGAAATCTTGCATTAAAAGATAAATCAACTCAAGCTTAGAAGTTCAGCAGAAGATTTAGAAATTGTCTTCTACTTTTTAGTTTTCTAGGAAATCAAGGATGACCCAAGGAATACACAATAGCCTGTCAATGGTCTGGTTGAATCTTTGCAAGTACCCCAATCTACATCATTATATGCTTGCAACTGGAGACTATTATTCTTGAAATAGTCCCTTGTTAACCGTCCCTTTTAGATATCTAAGGACATGTAGACCTCCCTGATAGTGAGGGATTCGAGGTTGTTGAAGAAACTGACTCAAATGTCATATTGAATAAGAAATGCTAGGCCTTGTAAGGGTAAGGTGCAACAACCTGCCTTCTAATCGTCTACAAGAAGAAGGGTCAAATAGCAAGTTCAATGAATCTGAGGACAAATGAAGCCCTTTGGGAAAAAGGAGAAAAGTTGGTTTAGCTGCTGTAAGGCCTGCATCTTGCATAATGTCGAGTATATACTTCCTTCGGTTAAGAAATGTACCCTGGGAAGATCTTGTAATCTCTATGCCAAGAAAATTGTGAGCTAAACCTAAATCCTTGATAGTGAAGGCAGATTGTAAGTCTACCTTGATCATAGCAATGGTGGACTGATCATCTCCTGTAATCAAAAAGATTATCCACATACATAATTATAACAATACAAAGACCATTCACCATCTTGGTGAATAGAGAATAATCACTTTTTGATTGGGTAAAACCTTTGCTAACAAGAAATTTGGTTAGCTCTATGTTCCATTGTCTTGAAGCTTACTTCAAGCCATATATCTACAATTTACACACCTGGATGGGTATTCCTTTATTATAACCTTCTGGAGGTAACATATATACCTCCTCATCAATAAACCCATGCAAAAAAGCATTGTTTATATCCAACTGATGTAGTGGACAACTCTCGACAATAACAATGAAGAATCTGACAGTAGTGAGTTTAGCTACATGAGAAAAAGTGTGCTTGTAATCTTTATCATTAAGTTGCTCAAAACCTCTAATGAGTATTCTTGCCTTATTCCTGTCCACAGTTCCATCAGGCTTGTACTTGGTTTTATAGACCTACTTAGAAGTTAAGACTTTCTTGTCATGAGATAAGGTAGTTAACACCCAAGTATGATTAGTCTCAAGAGCTTGAAGCTCTTGATTCATGGTCTTTACCTATTCTGGGCAAATTTTGGCCTATGAACAACTGTGTGGTTTAGCAGTTTGTAAAACCTTAGTGAAAGAAGCCACATAACTAGGTGAGAGATGTGCTAGATTAGCCTATGTGAATAGAGGGCAAGGATTAACAAAGGTGGCTAGGCTATTTGATTGGGAAGGTGCAAGGTTGGCTGATGGTGCTGTTGTAGGATAGATATAGTCATACAAGCAAGTTGGGGTAACTCTAACTCGATTAGACCTTCTAGGAATTGGACATTCACCATGATGAGGAGGATTAGCAGTGGCAGAGGAAATTGAGTCATGATTTGAAGAGGAGGATGAAAGAGGAATAGAAGGATCCTATGGTGAAGATGGAGTGAGATGTTCAGAAGGTAATGGAGAGGAAGAAATTGAATATGACACCACAAGGTCAGGAATTGGAGAAAAATTAGAAGGTACACTTGATTCTGAAAAATGAAATGGGAGGAAAGAAGAATCATCAGATGCAGCATATGTGGGAATAGGATGAGATGCAGTTTATACATGGTTGCTAATAGGATGTGGATCTCCTTTCAAAGGAAAAATATTTTCATGAAATATAACATCCCTACTGTGAAAAATCCTTTTTGTTTACAAGTCATATAATTTGTAGCCCTTGTAGCCAAAACTGTAACCAAGAAATGTAAATTTCTTAGCCCTTCAATCAAACTAATATGAGGGTTTTAAATTTGCAACAAAGCTTAAACAACCTACTACTCTCAAATCTTCATAGGTTGGTGGCTTGCCATAGAATCGTTCAAAAGGACTTGTCCAGTTTAAACTTGCTATAGGGAGTTTATTCATAGTGTGTGTGGCTGATAAAACACATTCTCCCTAAAAGCACTTAAGCAACCTTGCCTCAAGCCTAATTGCTTTAGCAGTGTCTAGGAGATGTCTATGCTTCCTTTCTGCTACACCATTTTGCTGAGGGATCCCAACAATAGATTTTTGATGCAAAACACCATTTTTAGATAAAAAAAAGTAAGAGGGAGAGAGTTTAAAATTCAATGCCGTTATCACTTCTAATCATAGTGATGTTAGTATTAAACTGGATCTTGACCGTTTTTAAACAATGCATACTAGCAGGACCAGCTCGGGTTTTATCTTGCAAGTATTGTCCCCAAGTGGTTTTGGTGAAGTCACCAACTATGGTGAGAAAATAGTGACCTCCACAGATATTAGCAACCCTATAAGGACCTCATCCATCTAAATGAATCAATTGGCAAAGAAAAGTAGTAGTAATGGTGCTTTTATTAAAGGGTAATCTATGCATTTTGGCTAACACATAGATATCACAAGTAAATGTGCCTGGCAAAGGTTACCTACGCAAGGAAACAAGCTGCATTTTGAAAACTGATGTATGCCCAAGTTTGGTATGTATAATATCAAAATTTGGATTTTTACAATCAGAAGAAGTGGAAGTAAGAACAACATTAGGAGCTGTAGCGGACAAACTTGTACTATCTTTATTTTGTCTAATCTTAGAGAGGCCTATTGTAGGCCTAGTGTTTCTAGCCTGGTTAATAGACTTGAATTGATAGAGGCCATTGTCCATAGGTGTAACAGCCACAGTCATCTTACTTGAGGGGTTCCTAAAAAGTGCATGTTGAAGGGGTAAATAAGGCAAGCAAATAGAGGTCAGTTAACAACCTATTAACTGATATTAAGCTTAATTTAATCTAGTACATATAGGACATTGTGTAATGTTAACTTGGAACCAAGTTAAACTTAGCCAGCATCAAGTGGGGTAATATGAATGGGTTCTTTTAAGGGTCGGATTTTTTCAAAAATTTGAAGTTATAGGTCATTTGATCAGATGCACTAATTTCAACAATCTTAGAACCATAATAGCCAGTATTCACAGCACAACATTTGCAGATAAGGGAGCTATTTCTAATCATACCTGCAAAGCGAGCAAATGAATGTACACTGTCAGAATGACACTGTGATGCATTCTTCCCTTTCATGTACTTCATCATCTCCTAAGCTAAGGCTTGAACAAGATTAGAATCAAATTGTCCTAAGGTTGGCTTGGCATTACGAATATCATCCAAAGGGCTTTCTGGCATTGGATCTGTCTGATTGATCACATTTGTATCGATCTTGGTGCTTCATTTACGCTTGCTTATGGCCCTTGGACCTTCATACCAATCTAGATAGCATATTGTCTTGAAGCACTAATCCTGAGTATGCCCTGACCTTTGGCAGCGGTCACAGAATCTGTTACTTTTAGGCCTCTTAGTATCCTTCTTATTTTTTATACTAGGACCATAACTACTCTTAACAACAAAGGCATTTGAGTTAAATTCTCCATCACGAAGAGATGAGCAAGATGATCTATTTGCAGCTGCTGCTATTTCCATAGGACCATTTGAATAAGATCCAGTGACATTTTTTTATGTCTCTAGTCTGGCTATCATACAGTGGATTTTACTGACATTTGGCAAGGGATCTATTAGCAAAATTTGTCCTTTAATGGACTCATATGCATCATTTAACCTCATTAAAAAATGCATTAACCTTTGTCTTTGCTCCAATTCTCTAGTCTTCTTAACAAACAATGCACTCTGATTTGTGAGTACAATTATAGATTGGGACCTCACTCAAATCATCCAATTTGTTTAACAATTGTTTCAGTTTGATGTAGTAGACAGCCACACTATCATTGCCTTGATGTAATTATGAGATTTCTTTCTAAACTTGATAAAGAAGTGGCTCATTACTTTGGCTAAAGACAGTTCAAGCCACAGTTCCTCAGCATATCCAGTGTAAAGAAATGCCTCAGATAACTCAGGAACTATGGAATTAAGCAACCAACTTGCAACCATAATATCATAACAGATCCATTGTTCATACATAGGTGAATTTGATTCAAGTTTCTTGCATGAACCATGTATAAATCCCAATTTTGTTCTAGTAGGCAAGGTAATCTTCACTGATCTACTCCATTGTTGAAAATTTGAACAATTCAGTTTTACAATAGTATGATGCATACTAGGATGATTTGAGGCTTGCAAAAGAAGAGGATCATTGTTGTAGCCATCATTCTACCTTAACTCTGAGCGATAGATCAATTGCTAACTTCATCTGCCATTGTTGAAGAATTGGTATGAAAAAAATAGGTAATCAAAAACTATTGGATCAATTTGAGGATAACCTAGATTGATTCTTGAACCAAAACAATCAATCAAAGAAGAATAATAGTGTTGAATCAATGTAAGGTTTAATTAATGATGAATTAAATCAAATGCTTGAAAAGAAGAAAAAAATTAGCGGCGAGTTAGCATGGAATTTCTCCTGATGCTCTGATACCATGTTAACCAGAGACCTTAGAGTAGGAAAGAGATAAGAACAATGGAGAAAATCATCTCTCATTCATCAATCAGCTTGTACATAAATCTAGATTGTATATAGGAGATGAGATAATAAATGCAAAGAGAAAAATATACATGCTGAGTTGGCAAACCTCCTAACTACCTGTATGAACAACCTAACAAACTCCTATTACTATTATCACAGCTAATAGATACATGCTCAACAAAAACTCTAGAGAAATCGAACAACCGCAAAAAACAAGGGGACCACGGCCCGTGGTAGGTCTCATGTGTCACAGATAAGAATTCCATATCAGATAAGTGATGGGAAGGTCTTGTGGTTATAAGCGGTTGCGCTACACCCCCCATCAGACCAACATTTTAGGGAGAGGCTAATAGTCCCATGACATATGGTTTGCTTGTGGCTGAGAACAAAAATGTGTCCTCAGCCACTAGAAGATGGCAGCGCACCCTGGCACCACCAAATCTGCTGTAGGTTGTTGAACTACGTCTTGGCACTGAAAACTTGACTGTGCTCTATTGTAAATGTGACTGAAAATGTGTTGCAAGCATAGATAATTAATCAGGCATCTTTCTAGTTTGGCCAAATTCAAAAGAAATTTGGCTCAATTTTTGGCTCGTTGCTTCTTTCCTCATCTATTTTGCACGCACAATTGGGTTTACTTAGCCATAATCTGCACAATATTATCAAAGATATAAAACATGAGAGCAAAGCAACAAAGGGATACAAACTCAATATGCACCAAAGAACCCCTTAAAATTGACAACCAAAAAGCCACAAAATCCCACGCAAATGTGGCTCGATAATCTTATCATGTCTAATTGTATTTCTATTAGCGGCTTATTTTCTAATATAGTAGATTATTTTGGGGCGATATAAAGTAAGATACTCTTATATTTTTATTAAGAGATTTATGATTAATATGCTGCATATATTCTGAAAAAAAAAATGATTTTTTTAGGTACAAAGACATGCAGCAGCTGCTAAATTTAACTCAATCCTTTAGTAATAACTCACAATGATATTATTCGATTAGTTGGGACTCAAAAAATGAAAAATATCGAATATGCCGTTTTCTAAAATTTAATTTTAAAAAAGCAAAAGACTGATGGGCATATGATATTATTGTGAGAGACAATTAGTAATTATAGTGGTCCTCAAGCTTGTGAAAATAATATTTTTTTT
>NCQV01008297.1:0-13408 GCA_002740545.1 Lophocereus schottii | reverse complement strand
ACAAGAACCAACCTCAGGTATAGGAGAGCCTAAAATAACGTCAGTCTTGAGTAAACTATGCAAGTAAAGCTCCCTATTAAATGCGGCCAATGCCTCTAATCTATGTGGTCCACCAAGTAGTGGACAAGTATCAATATTATGTTCAAAGGAATCACAATAATCAAATGAAATAGAAAAATATGGAGTATAAGAGTGCTCATAAGATATACCTCCAAACTAACTCTCATCCTGAGCTGTAACATGCATAACTTAAGGGTTAAGAATGGGATGACTAAAGGTTTCTCTGGGATTTTCATACTCCTAAGTCTCATGAGCCAAATACTCAAAGAAATCCAAAATTTCATTCAAAGTCTTCTTGAACAAACATCCTAAACCCCAGAGGTGCAAGGTCTCAACATGATTCCGATATTCATCATTAAGAACCTCAAAGATCACCTCGCAATTTTCCCATTTTGAAAAATATCGATCAACATATTGAGCATAAAAGTCATTCAATCTACTCAAATATTACCAAAATATTTCATGTTCATATTAAGGAAAATAGAAAATTCCCATTTGTTTTTAAAAATTTTCTCAAGTTGTTCCACTTGTAGCGATTTTCATAATTTTTTAATTTGTTTTTCAAATTTTTGATCTTTTTTCTAATTTTTTTCGAATTTCTTTTAAGAAATAAACTAAACTAAGTGATACATGAGCTTTGAGGAAACTCAAGACATAGAACAAGTTTGCAATTGGATCTTGCTTAGCTTTGATTCAGCATAGAACCAGAACTAAAATAGGGGATATGAATGGCATAAAGGCCACGCCAGCACCTATGTAGATTCAAGAACTCCCCTCCAAATCATAAGGCTTAGCCACCAGAAATGGATTAAAGGAAATAACTCTGATATAGTAATCAAATGGATTGATAAAAGAGAGATTTGAGAGTGTTTGAGTTAAAACTCGAGACTAAAGGTTTTCATTCATAAACACTGGCTTGAACAAGCTATCTAGTAGGTATATATACATGTCTAAGTGATAAAGTAGGCAAGCAAGCTCCTAAGCTAAAGCTAATTTAGATTAGCTAAACTGTTTTGCAAAATAGTTTTAGACTAAGCTAATTACAAATCTGAGGGTGA
Organism: Lophocereus schottii; assembly: GCA_002740545.1. Lineage (NCBI taxonomy): Eukaryota > Viridiplantae > Streptophyta > Magnoliopsida > Caryophyllales > Cactaceae > Lophocereus > Lophocereus schottii. The sequence continues at coordinate 12,290 of NCQV01008297.1, read as the reverse complement.
CTAATACAAGCTATTCAGGAACCATTAGGGACTAAAAAGAGCATAGTTATCACTAATCAATCCACTTGCACATGTTGGTGAGAGCAAAAGGGGCTGCAGGTGGTCACTTTGCGGCTAGCATATTCGGAAGCAACTAGTTGTCAAATCCCTCCTCCATTGGCCAAGTTGGCTGCCAAAGATGCAAATTAAGGGATATAGGGGATAATGATGTTCCTATAGGTTCAAGTAGTAAGAAAAGCACGCTAGTAGGTGAACAAACCCTCTAGATTAAGGAAAACCTTAAGCAAACCCAAAATAACTTATTTCAGCCTAACGAGCCCGGTTAAACACTGAAATTTATCAAGGTTTTTCCCAAACATATTTTTGATTGTGGGTTAATTTTAATGCATATCTTGGATCCGTGGGATGTTAGTGATTATCCTAAATAGAAAAATCAGGCAAAAATCATGTTTAGGTGGGGGAAACAACCAGAAACTTGAACTAGGCCTAGAATGACTTAAAATTGTATGGTTGACAAAANNTAGTTGGAACCCCTTGAAGAACTAGTCATGATATGGATTTCTCTTGGTGGTTTGAATCCTTAGGATGTTGGCTATCATCTCAAGCAAAAATACTAGCCCTGAATCAAGTTTTAAGTGGTGATTCTACCTAATCTTTCAAGACGTGTAAACTGGACCTTCTTGATATACCTTTACTATTTTGGACCAATGTAGCAAAATGCCTACGACATAGGCCAAAATTGATTCCCTTCTTGAAAATATATTTCTTAGGGAGTCTAACAAATAGGACTTGCTAATAGGAGATCTTAGAAACTCTCATAATCATGCTATCCAAAATAGTGTTTAAATTTGGTGGGGAACAAGAGAACAAGGATTGAATCTGGCTAAGTGTAATTTGGTTTCCTTGGTCTCCTTAACCTCGATTGGTACCTTGTACTAGGAACTCCCTTGTTTGTCATACCCTGCATCAACCTCCCCTTCTTTAAAAGGATTTGACCTTAAATCTGAAGGGTTTGTAAAACAACCCTCTACATAATGACTTAAGTCACCAATGTTAAATGTAGTTAAAATAGCCATATCTCCTGGAAGCTAGAGCTTGTGTGCATTATCTTGTACCTTTTGTATGATCTTGAATAGCCTATCTCTTCTTGACAAAAGCTTGTTCTTCCTTTTGGATGGGAACCTCTCCTTCCTAAGGTGTAACTATACTAGATCCCCTGGACTGAATTCCGACTTGTTCCTATGCTTGTTTGCCCTTGCTTTATAAGCTAGATTGGTCTTCTCTATATGATTCGTTATCTATTCATGTAACTTTTTCATCTCCTTTGCCCTCAGTTCAACCTCATGGTGCACCCTTGACTCAGTAGGTAGGGGTAGCAAGTCACTGGGGGTAAGATTGTTAACCCTGTACACATACTCAAAGGGAGAGTGTTTAGTAGCATAGAATGGAGCCCTATTATAGGCAAACTTAGCATAGAGCAGTTTCAAATCCCAATCGGTTAGGCTTTTGCTCACCACACTCCTAAGCAAAATGGTAAGAGTTTAGTTTGTTACCTCAATTCGGCCATCAGCTTGGGGATGATAGGCTATACTAAACAACAGTTTAACACCTAGAAGTTTCCACAAACTCCTCCAAAAGCAGGACAGAAACTTAGAGTCTCTATCAGACACAATGGACTTAGATATCCCATTGAGCCTAATGATCTTTTTGAAGTACAACTCAGCAATGTAGCTACCATCATCAGTTTTATGGCATGGGTTAAAGTGTGCCATCTTAGAAAATCTATCCACAAACACCATGATTACATCTTTTCCCCTTTGGGTCCTAGGGAGGGCCATAATGAAATCCATACTAACATCATCCCAATGCTTCAAAGGTACATGCAATGGGGTGTACAAGCATTGCTGGAATTGGCTTTTGGCTTTGTGGCAAATGGGGCAGGCTAAAATGATTTTATGAACATGCCCTCCCCTTTTAGGCCAAATGCTCTTTCAGAATGTTAATTGTTTTGTTTAGGCCAAAATGACCTACAAGAGCACTACCATGAGCCTCTCAAACTAGTAACTCCCTTAAATGACCTTTAAGGATACAGAGCTTGTTATACCTGAATAAATAGACTTCCTAGACAGTGTAGGGGCTATCCTTTAGAACTTCCTCAATAAGGGGTTGAAAATTTGGATCCTCCTTGTAGATCGCTTGGATTGAATGGAACCCAAGTGCCTTTGCTTCTAACATAGAAAGTAGAGTATACCTTCTGGATAGGGCATCTGTAACCACATTCTCCTTCGTACTCTTGTGCTTGCAAGTAAAGTTAAATGACTAGAGGAACTCTGCCAATTTTGTATGCCTAGGATTCCGTTTATGCTGACCATTGATGTACTTGAGAGCTTGGTGATTAGAATGTAGAAGAAAGGGCCTAGCTTTAATATGACGACTACAATGAGTTGATGCTCTCATAATAGCATAAACCTCTTTTTCATAGGTGCTATAGTTACTTCTAGATCCATTCAGTTTCTCACTGAATTAGGCAATGCGCATTTTAAATTGGATTAGTACAGCTCCTATCCCCAGTCCATTTGCATCATGCTCTAACTTAAATAAATCTTCAAAGTTAGGTAGGGCTAAAACTGGTGCTTGGTGAAGTTTCTATTTGATCTCCTCAAAGGCTTTCGGTGTAGCTTTTGGCCAGTCAATGACTCCTTTCTTCATGCACTCGGTAATGAAGGCCATAACTGAGCTAAAATCTCTAATGAACACCTATAAAAAGAGGCTAATCCATGAAAACTTCTCATCTCTGTTATTGATTTGGGTTGAGGCCAGGACTAGATTGCCTCAATCTTACTTTAATCAACCTGAATGCCTTAGGCTGAAACCACATAACCAAGGAAAGTGAGATATGAAGTGAAAAACTCACACTTCTCTATCTTGGCATAGAGTTACTGTCTTCTTAGAACTTTAAAAACCTGCTTCAGGTGATCCATATGCTCCCTCTCATTCTGGCTATAGACCTAAATATCATCAAAATACACCACCACACAGTGACCAATGACAGGTTTAAGAACCTCATTCATTAGCCTCAAGAAGGTACTAGGGGCATTAGGTAGACCAAATGGCATAACAAGCCACTCATACTACCCTTGGTTCGATTAAAAGATTGTCTTCCAGTAATCACCATCCCTCATCCTAATATGATGGTATTCACTCCTTAAGAGTATCCTGGAACACACCTTTGAGCCATGCAGTTCATCTAGCATATCATCAACCCTAGGGATAGGATACCTATACTTTATGGTAATCTCGTTTATGGCCTAACTGTCCATACACGTCCTCCTAGTTCCATCCTTCTTAGGCAGAAGTAAAGCTGTAAGAAAACAAGGACTCATGCTTTCCCTTATGTAACCTTTACCACTAAGCTCCTGAACTTACCTCTAAAGTTCCTTAGTTTCGGTAGGGTTACACCTATAAGCTAGTTCATTTGATAGGGAAGCCCTAGGCAGTAGGTTTATTTAGTGTTCAATGCCTCTAAGTGGAGACAATCCCGTTGGCAAATCACCAGGAAACACATCCAAATACTCATGTACATGTACAAGCGGCTGAGCAATGGTTTGCAATGGTGTCTCTTCCTTCCTTCTTCTAACACAAGTAATGCATAAACTGGTTTTCCTTTACTTATGGATCTCTCCACCTGTGTTTCACTCAAAAATAAGGCTTTCTCACTTATGTTCCCCCCAGGCTAGGTTTAATGTTCTGGATTTAGCTAAGGGGTAAAGGGTTGAGAGTGTAGCTTTGACCCTTGACCTTATAGGTCTAGGTGTTGGCTATCCCATTATGAATGACACCTTTACCAAACTGCCAGAGCCTCCCCAAAGTAAATGATATAAATCCATAGGTAAGATATCACAAAGGACTTCATCTTTAAAGTCACCTATGCTATATATGATTAGGGCTTGTTTGGTTGCATGAACTTCATTTCCATTCTTACACCATTATAAGGAGTAAGGCCCTGGGTGAGATACAGTAGGTAGTTTTAGTTTATCAATCACATGAGTTAATGCAACAATAGTGCAACTACCCTCATAAATGATTAAACTACATATGTTTCCTTGAATGGCACACCAAGAGTGAAAGATATCTTCCCTCTGGTTTTCTCCCCTTGGACTCCCTATGGTGTGTAATACCCTTTCGAGGACCAAAAACTCCCCAACTTTAGGAGTTAGGATGGTGTCCTCCTCTTCCTCCACATCTTCTTCTTCATAGGGCTCATTCATAATCTAGTCGATCTCTTCAATCTCCTTGATGGTAAGGGCCCTTTTACTTGGGCATTCTGCTTGGAAATAACCATAACCTTAACATTTAAAACACCTCTTACCATCAAGTTCCTTATGGAATTCTTTAACAACTCCCTTGCCCTTATCTTTGGCTAAATCTATCTTGGCTTGCGTTTCTAGTTTAGGCGTAGAACAGCTTTTAGGTGGGGAGCAAGGATGGGAGCAAGAGCTTGTATATGGATTTTTATTTTTGGAATGCTTTCCAAACATAATAGCCTGCTTACAAAAATCCTTAAAACTCCAGTAGGGTAGAAGATCAACCTTTTCAGCTATGCTTTGATTCAACCCCTTTGGGAACTTAACAACAGCTTGTTTTGGTTCTTCTTCTATCGCAATCCTTATCTTGAGTTTTTCAAATTCCCTGATGTGTTCCTCCACACTCATTTAACCTCAGGTTAGGGAGGACACTCTAAGGTAGAGATCTCTCTTATAACCCACAGGCAGAAAACTCTTGTTTATAAGCTTTCTCAACTTGGACCAAGTGTTGATTCCGTGGCTTTTCCTCCTTAGCTTGTTGTCTTTTGGTATTTCGGTACCAAACGGAAGCATATTTTTTAAGCTTTAGGATGGCTACTTTAAAGGACTTCTCATCAGAATAGCCCTGAGCCTCAAAGAACCTCTCAATTGTTTGAATCCACTCTAGATATACATCCGGATTCAAGGTTCCCTCAAAATCTCTGGCATCAAATTTCACATCTCTTAAATCATCTTCATTGTTTCTAGTTAGCCTTCTCCAACCCCTCGGTGAGTGCTCATCCTGGGAAGAAGATGAATGATCTAAGGTCATATCATTTCTAGGCTAAACTATTTCTCTCTTTCTAGTCCCTCTGGGATCATCTCTAAATTTGGCTAAGATATTAGCTAAACTGGTGGTAAGTGTTTGGACATCTCTTTGAAGCTAGAGTATGGCATTTCCTCTCCCTAACTCAGGAGCCTCCTTACGAGTTAAACCCTTAGGTACTCTAGTTTGGCAAGGTTCAGCTTTCTTGCTGCTGGCCATGGACTAAAATCAGGTTCTACGCTGTTTGAGTAGTTTAGGTGCTTTCGTAGCTGGGTGCATGTTTCGGCTTGAGCGGGTTCCTTGTGGCCACTAGAAATGTGGTTTTAAAATAGGTAAAAATTACAAAGTTAAGTAAACAACAAGCAAACTTACTATGTTATGCTTTGATACCATTTTGATGTGTGAGCTTTGAAGAAACTTAAGCAATGGAACTTGTTTGCAATCTAATCTTGCTTGGCTTTGATTCAGCAATGGAACCAAAATTGAAATAGGGGATATGAATGGGATAAAGGCCACACTACCACCCAAGCTGATTCAGGAATTCACCTTCCAAATTATAACGACTTAGCCACCAGAAATGGATTAAAGGAAACCACTCTAATCTAGCAATCAAATGGATTGATAAAAGAGAGATTTCAGAGTGTTTGAGTTAAAACCCGAAACCAAAGGTTTTCATTCATGAAATCTGCCTTGCATAAGCTGGCTAGCAAGTATATATACATGTCTAAGCTAGAAAGCAAGCAAGCTAGTCATAGGCTAAGCTAATCCAAATTAGCTAAACTGTTTTGCAAAATAGTTTTAGACTAAGCTAATTACAACTCTGAGTGTAGGTAATACAACCTGTTTAGGAACCATTAGGGACTAAAACAAGTTTCATTATCACAACTCAATCCACATGTACACGTTCGTGAGAGAAAAAGGTGGTCGTATGTAATAGCATGACCCTAACTCATATTTATTTATTTAATTAATTAAGCCATATTATTCATTTTTCACATTTCTTTATCTCATTGAATCATCCCAGTTGGGAAAATTTATTTCGGGCCCCACTTTACAATTCGAGTTTCATTTACCGGATAATTTTGGGAAAAATTGATAGTAGGCCTCAATATCTATGATTTAAAAGATTAAATTATTTTTCATGATATTACATTTTAATCCCGAGCTTTCAAAAACAAAAATCAAACACGCTCGGTTTCAGTTCTTTTCCAAACCCGAGCTCAATTAGGCCCAATTCCAACCCGACAAGTTATTACTCCATTTACTTGGCTAAGCATCATTGCCTGTGTCTAATTTTCATTGGTTTAAGTTTCATTTTGCTAGGTCCAAGTATAGCCACGCAAATTTGGCTCATTTTCATAGCAATTCATTACATGTGGGGTGTAAAGAAGCTAGCATAATTGTACATTAATTAAACTATCACACTCACCATGGTGTACTGAAGGATGTTGTATCTCATAGGGACAAAAGGTTTCAAGCCACTTTTGGTAAGCTTCACAGATATCTTTTCGGAACTAAGTTGACTTACGCCATTCACATCATGCTGAAACCAATAGAAAAATTGAGAAGGTGAATCAGATCTTGGATGATATGTTGAAGGCGTGTGTGCTTTACTTCTAAGGTAAATAGAAAGCAAATTTACCTTTGGTGGTATTTGTCTACAATAACAATTATCAGGCCACAATTAAAATAGGTCTTTTTGAGGCATTATAAGGGAGAAATTGTAGAGCACCATTATGTTTTGAGTGAGCTAGATGAAGCATCAGTTATAGGGCTTGAGTTGATACAAAAGCAAGCTGAAAAGGTAAGGAAGATCCAGGAAAACATCAAGGGTACTCAGAGCCGGCAAAAGCATTCTTCAAATAAAAACAGGAGACCATTAGGCTTTCAAGTAGGAGGTAAAGTATTCTTGAAAGTAATCATCAATTAAGGGTGGTTCAATGTCAGGAGAATGTTGCGCCCATGTACATTGGATCCAATGAAATCATTGAAACGTTTTATGCAGTTACTTATAGGTTGGATATAACAGTAGAACTCAAGCATTTGCATGACATTTTTCATATTTCACAGCTCAGGAACTATATTACAAACCAGAATCATGCCAATGTGACGAAGCCTATAAAGGTTGCTAAAAATTTGGTCTATGAAGGGTGTCCTATGCAAATGCCAGATTACAGAGTTGAATAGAATTGTAATAATAGCATTCCCTAAGCGAAGGCTCTATGAGCTACCATACCTCATCTGAAGCCACATGGGAAGCAAAAGAGGATATAGGAACAAGTACCCATACTTGTCTAAGGTAATTCCAAGTTTTTTTTAAAAAAAAAAAAATTTCATGCTTCAAGCATGAAACTTCTTTTAAAGGGGGTAGCCTATAATGGTTCAAGCCTAAACCTTGCTAAATATTTTGATTAATTTCAATTTAATTTAATTAAATTAAGCATCGCATTTTAATCTAGCATTTGAAGCATTTATGCGATTACAGGTTAAAACAGCAAATTGACCTCGGAAATCTACTAAAACTTATAAATAAAGAAAATTATCCACTTATAAATTGGGCAAAAGTAATAGTTTTCATGGAATGTATATATGCAATTCGGTCACCCAAATATATGTAAATAAAGCTGTAGCAGGAATAAGTGAAATAGAAATGCACAAAAATTTATATATCAATTTATATAAGGAAAATTTATAATTTTCTCATAAATAATTCATGAGTTTACTTAGAATTGCCCAAGTACAACATCAAAGTAGGAGGCGAATGTTTTTCCAGAAACAAGGAAAAGTGGGCTAAAAATACAGGAAATATCTAGATTAGAGGAGGATTAGATAAAAAGCAATAAAAATTGCAGTTAAAGTTTTTCATTTAAAACAAACCCACTTTGTTTTACCTAGACTCGCAGCTAGAGTTGGGAAAAACTGACCCAACACGATTACCGATTCGAAACTGACACGAAATTAATGGGTTTTGGTATAAATTTTCAACCCATTTAATTAAATGGGTTGACACGTTCAACCCGTTTAATTAAATGGGTTAGGTTCAGGTCGAGATTCTCGATACGAAAAAGTACCTATTTAACCCGTTTAATTAAATGAGTTAAATAAACCAACTCATTTTTTGATTTGTTATTTATCCATTTACTTTGTATTAGATAACCAAGAATATAAAAATTTTTTAAAATTGTGAATTATCACAAATCAGGGAAATTTTAAAGAATAATTATTTAATGTGGTATGTAAACTTAATTTTTAACACTTAATTATATATTCGTAGAAAATGTTAAATTCGTAAATAGTTAATTAAACGACTGAATTTGACCTGTTTATCTTAAACAGGTTCAGCGGGCCAGCCCGTTTAAAAATTAAATAAGTATAGGTCAAGATTTTTCAACCCGTTTAATAAACGGGTTAGGTTCAGGTCGAGGAATTCTCAACTCATTTAAGTTCAACACGAGCATAAACCTAACCCAACACGATCTATTACCCAGCTCTACCCGTAGCCCCTCTTCTCGTCCGATGTTCCATGCGACTCCCATCCTTTGTCTCCACGCTACCCTCCTGCTTCTGCCTAGCCTGAGCAGCCACCACCCATCCACTAGCTGCCTTACGCTACCATCGCTAGTCCCAGCAATTGCTCAACCACTACCGTTACCTACCTTCCAATCCCTTTCACTCTGTTCATTGGAGGATTGGAAGGTGAACCCTAAGCTCTGCTTGAGTTGTTTTCATCATTTTATTTCTTAATTTTGTTAATACATGTGTTGTTCTAGCTTAGATAAGTTTCAATTTGTGTTAATTTAGAGTTTTGATGATGATTTTAAGGTTTGGAGTTGTTACAAGTTCGTGGCTGTTTAGGGAAGAAGTGGAGTTTTAGCGTGGGTGGGGAGATTATGATCGTGTAGTTGATTTTGTGGATTTTTGGTGTATATTAAGTGAAATAAAGGTTGTTTAAGTGTGAGAGGTGTTTCCATTAGAGGAGTTAGAAAGGGGTGAAGTGGGGCTTGAAATTGAAAAAAGAAGAGAAGGAAATGTAAGTTTTGGAGGATTTTTAAAATAAATTTGTTTAATGCAAATCTTAAAATTTCTTGAGGAATTGGAATAGATTAAATGTGTAAATGTGAGCGGCAGTAATAATGTAATTAAGGTAATGGTGGAGCTTGAATCGTGTAGATTGACTTAAGTAATGAGATTAATGGGTTAGAATTAGTGTTGATGATTGATTAAGTGTTAATGTAATAAATTAAGGATCGATTCATATTCAAGTGGATTGAAATATTCATTTTGTTTTACAACTCATATAAAATAAAGCGCAGGCAAGTTTAGTTGAGGTGTCATTTAGTATGAAAATTGAGGGGATTCAAATATTTAAAGGCAGTACGAAGCCTAATGTTGTTGCTTTATCAAAGTAGTTATAATGATAGATTATAATCAGTGTTCAGAGTGGCTCTAAATCTAAAAATTACCCTACGAAATTATTAAAGCTTGACTTATGTTCACTTTGATTAAAAGAGTGACATATTCTCTTGTGTCCTAAAATAAATAATTAGGAATCAAAGTCTACCTGGGCCTAATCCAAACTTCTTTACTACAACTAATGATAATATTACTCCCAATAATAATCATAATAATGATGAAGAAGAAGAAGATGATGTTAATAACAAAAACAACAATAACAACATCAATGTTAACCACTCTAACTGTAATAACAATAACAATAACATTACCAAATTAATGATAGCATTAATCCTACTAGTAATAGTGATAAATTTAATATTTTAAGGGGGAAGCAAAATCGATTTTTGTGTGCGTGTTTAAATAAATAATGGTGGGGGCATTGACAATTAAAGAAAGTGTCAAGGGAAGCTAGGAACTATTTACTAAGGCTATAATTAATAGAACTCTTTATTTGGAACTTTACTAACCATAAAAATATACATTTCGACTACAAAGGAAGCTATTTTTGTCATTGTCAAGCCACAAACAAATATTTTATAAAACGAAGAGAGAGTTCAAAATTCTTAATACATTTATTGTCTGTATTTTTCTGGAATTCACATGTTTCTCCATTATATATAAATTCTTATGCAATGCTCCTACCGTGAATCAGTTTGAAATAATATTTTGTCATCTAATTAAGTGTCTCCATCAGTTATCAAGAATCAGGACTTATGCCAATCCAATTCACCCGTACAGTTTCAACTCAGGTTCCCGATCGACTTGGGAGGTGTACACCTATCTCAATGATCCCCTCACACAACAACATGTGTTCTACTTCCAGATAATAACTAGGAAAATAATACTTGCATTCTTTCCCTCTCTTGTTCTCGAACTAAAATGCATTAAAATGCATGAACTCAAGTAAATTGCGCCAAAACTTTATTTTACAGAATGGGAATAAATGTATTAGGGTTCGGCTCATTCTTTACGATATTTTTTTGTCTTCTATTTCAGGTAAGAATTTACTAAACAACCCTCTCACTATCAGGCCCAAAAGAAGCATGAATTAGAGGATGTCTTTGTGTCTTTTGCTTTCCGATGCCGTTAAATACTCACAGTGGTTTTTGGCGCAACATGAATACTTAAAAAAGCTTAGAGGACATACCTAATGTATATGAGAATAAGGATGCCTACTGTCAGGTATGATGAGATGTCATATTAAGTTGTATTTTGATTATGACAAGTTAATAAGTATGTGAAGTGGATTGATGCTATGACTAAAATCTTCTAAGCTTTGTTTGAACTTCAATATATAAAAGTACTCCTATTAGATTCACATAGCTCATTGGATAGCCTTGTACAAACCAAAGTCCCTCAAACTCAAACCCCAAGCTGTAAAGGGATTTCTCATAATGGGAAGCCTTAGAATACCCTTATACACTTTAGGGTAACCTGTGCTTCTTGAAGAACTCACTAGCCATTTTTCAAATTGAGAAGAAAATTTAAGAACTGGGAATGAGGTTTAGTGGAATGAATAAGATAGGAGTGAATGCTTGAAATTTGGTTTGAGGATGCAAGGCCCCTATACTGAGAAACTCCTTTTATAAAGAGTATGAAAAGTCAAAAGGAAAAAATGGGGTAAAACCCTAATTGTCCACTAAAAATAACTTTATAATCCTAACCTGTTATAAGCTAGAAAAATAAAGTCAAGGGAAAATAGAGGGCGAATTTCGACATTGAGCAAAATAAAAGTAGACACAAAATTAATTTTGAAACTTTTACTTGAAAGCCATATAAAATTCCCACACATTAAATTATGCCCTTTATTAGAAAGGGGTACAAATGTGTCATTACTAAAAAGGCAAAATACAAAGTTGCAGCTATACAAAAGCTAATCTAAATAAGAATTATCTGAAGATTCGGGTTCTTTATAGTCTTCCTCTTTTGAGAAAGGGCAATATTGTATTCTTCAGTGTCCAGGGCCTCAATATCATCTGCAACTGACTCATAATGCACCACCCTAGTAGAGCCATTAGATGGATCAAGCTTTAATGTTTGCCACCTCAACACACATTCAGTGCCAAAGTAAAACTGCACTTCTTGAAGATTCTAGGCTCTTAGGTGTGGAGCTTAGAAGTGATAGAGGGGAAAGAGGTAGAGACGTGTTAGGACTAGGAGTTCATCCCTGGAATGCGTAAATTCCTTCTTAAGAAGGACAAGCAAAGGGAAAAGGCCTAATTCCTAGATGAAGGGAGATAAAGCCCTGTATACCTCTAGAGTCACAAAGATAATGGTAGAAGCACAGGGAACCCACAGTCTAGATGAATATAAGAAATCATTCTCTACTAAACTAGTACTTAAACACCCAAAATAGGGGCATCTAGATCCCACCGATGAGGGAACCTTCCACCAGAGCCCTTACACACGAGTTTATACAATCAAAGATGCTAAGAAGGGGGCACACACCGATAGTGTAAGAAGTCTTGCACTTCACGAGATGCTGGGGGAATGTAAGAAAAAAGTTTCCCAAAGAACATCTGCACCACCAACCTTTGGAGAAAGCCTAATGGTTGGCCTTTGTGTAAGAAAGAAATTGGTTTGCCACTTCTTCATCCAATACACAAAATCTAAAGATATTCTCAATAAGGAGAGCTAGATTTCGTTTTCAAAGGTCCTAAGCTTAGAATAATTATTGGATGAAAGAAACATTACAATCCAAGCATAATTGGGACAAAGATGAACAA
>NCQV01008166.1:4631-21209 GCA_002740545.1 Lophocereus schottii | reverse complement strand
AGCTGACAGGTTGATGTTCTAGCCCTATTTTAGGAACCCTATCATGGGAATCATGTTTCGTCTCCTAAATGAAAGTTTTAGGGGACTTTCTAATCTGTTTATATTGGGGTCTTACGTCTCATTTTGAGGTCGAGAGTATAAGTTGTGGATTATTCTTTCCGTACTCTCTTTACAAGCCCTTATACTCTAAACTTACTACCATGCCTTACCTCAGATTTCTGTGGTTTAAATCATCATCATTTTGGCTTAATTTATGAACTGGGTTGTAAGGTTCTTCATAAGCCAGTTTTATTTAAAGTTATCCATTATAAGAACAAGATCATTTCTGACCTCATGTTCCTATAATGATCTTTTGAACAGAATCAAGGTCTAAACTTTCATTTTCTTCACTTTAGTGCATCTTATTCCTCTGTGAACTAATATCTAAACCTTCGAGGTATGTTCATTTCCTGTATCTTTGCAACCAGCATGTATTTATCGAAATCATGATATTTTGGTAAGTACATCAATGAATCATTTTAATCAGTGTTTTACCACATAATTAATGACCCCATCAATTACCAGTTACAGGGCATTGCCCTCCAATTATTTGCGTGGCTTCAGGCCAGGTCCCTCGGTCGGCTTGGCAGGTGTACACCTATTCACAGATCGTAACAATTACTCAGGGGTACACTAACAGATAATAATTGGCAATACAGTTTTATATGCATCTCATTCCCTGTTTTAATTAAACTGAATTGCAAGCAGGTCCAAATAACTTTTCAGTAAATCTTTATCAGTGCAGGGATGCATGTACTGAGTTTTGACTCACAGTTCAAAATGTTTTATGTTTTGTTTTAGGAAAGTGTTCAGTGAACCACCCTCAGGCGGGCAGAGAGGCTGGAGGTGATAAATGAGACAGGGCTGTTCATGTGATTGACGGGGTGAGAGAGTTAAGATGCTATCTTGGCATATTATGATGTATTTTGGAGTGTCAACTGCATATGTGAACTGAATTATGTATTTTGGGTGTTAGGACTGTATTTCTGAACCGAGTGATGTATGTTGGTGTAATCCTTGGAATGTTAGAACATTTTTTGTATATAACTAGATGGTTTGAGTTTATACCCCGTTATGGGATAACCTTTGGTTTATGGCAAGTTTTCATGTATAAGAGAGGCCTTGTCCTTTGTGGACGGCGGTAACGTCCGTTCGTTGAGTTATTATATTTTATTGTGGACCTTGAGCAGGTAAATGCAAGTAGCTGAATGTAGGTAATGAATCATGCACATTTGAGGTGTTACACTATTGTTGATGCACTTCCTAAGGATAATTTGAATGAGCAAATGGCGGTACTTTTTTTATGAATCTATGTGAATATATGATACTTTTCTCTAATTTTTTTATATTTTTATTATTTCCTAATCTATCTCACTATATTCTTCTGATAGTAGGATAATATGTTTTTTCGATCTAGATCCTAAATGCAGCACGTAACTTTTTCATTAGGACCAGTTTTTAGATCTAGATTCTTTTTGGCATCTACACTCGCTAGTTTTTCATTTTTTGTTTTTGGGGAGCGGGGAAGGAGGTGGTTGTTCTTAGTGTGTTTGCTTCTATTTTGATTGAAAGCTTGGTTGTGAATTAAGTATTCCACTTGATTGAAAGCCTTTGCAACCTCAAGTTTCCATAGCTTATACCCATCAAGCTTTACTCCTTGTAAGTGTTTGGAGAATACACCATTGATATTCTATAACCAGAATAAATAGTTCCGTTAAGCTGCTTTTTTCTTGCAGATAGGGAGCACGTCATATGCTTCGCAGACCATATGGAAAAAGATTGTTGACGTCAAGTTTGCAACTCTTTTTCCTTTTCTATTTTTTTATTTTATATTGCTGACCTGGTATATTAATATTCTCATTTTTTGTCTTTCTTTAGATGGGGTGAATTTGGGTTTGATTTTGTTCTTAATTGATAAATGACGGAATCATAGTAGATGGAGGGTGCAAAAATTTAGTGCAAGTGTGTATGGAGCTTTGGGACTCAGTGTTGGTTGGATTTTTATGGACTATGGTGTTTTGATGAGAAACGATGCTAAACCATTTTTTTTAAAGTTATCGTAGCTCGTTTCTTTTAGTATGATACATCAAATGGGGTATAATTTGGGTGTGATAATTTGCATATCATTTTTAAATTCTGTACATAGTTATAGGGTATCTCCAATGGGTGCCAAACAACTACTTACAGATGGTACAATCTACGTACTTCTGTGTATTCATGTATTTTTCTTGGAGTTTCACGGGATTAATTTACCATGATGACGTGATAATGGATCAAGAGTATGTACAAATTTTCCCTTTACTATTTTCCGTAGATATTGTATACAATAGGCAGTGTCATTGGCACACTGGAATAGATAAAATTTTCCTCTCTCTTGTATAGAACCCCAAATTTGGTTGTATTTTTTTAAGCTATATTATCATATGCTTTTTTTTGGTTTTTTCCTCTTCAAAACATCAATATAATATTTAGTTAAATGTAATGTAATGTAACCAACCTTGTAAATGTAATCAACCTTGTAATACAATCATGATTATATAATATGTGGTAATTATAATTACAATGTAGTTGCTTACAACACTGTTTTTGCTGTCAAAGAAGATAATGCAAAAACAATTACGAATTTGTCTGCAATATAAAGTTGTTTACATTCAATGAAACATTAGGTAAGAGGGATTGAAGACTAATTTTATCATTCTTGTGAGTTGGGATAAAACTATTATCATTTGTAGCCACACATGAGCATTGGAGACAAGGATTTTGCAAGACGATGTATTTTTGATTTGTAGTTATGTTAATCAACATTTCATTAATTATTATGCTTAGCACATTTTAGTTTACATGTATTCAATATATTGACCAATTATCTAATGATACATTAAAATTACAAAAACTTAACCCAACGGTAACACCGAGGTAACTACAAAGAAAAGTCCAAATAGTAACGGAAATGGCGATGCAAAAAGGCAAAATAGCGGCGAAATTTCTAAATCAACAATAGACTTGGTGATGGAAAATGTTTTTCACTTATTTGCTCATCGTTAGCCAAATAATGACGGAATGAATTCTGCCACTGAGTAGTGATGGAATTAGCCACAAATATCTGGGAGACGGCAGGAATGTTTAGCAATAAGGCAGCTACAAAATTTATTGTCAGTTGCTAATTAGCGACAAAGAAGCAACGGGCTTTCTGTTGTAAATTAAATTTTTATTAAAACAATTAGAGACTTATGGGTTCCCCAAATATTAAAATTTTGTATTTGAATTTGATATAGGAAATTTAATATTCATTCACTCAAGAGATTACTAAGCATAAATTACTCCACAAAAACAAAAATATCTAATATAACAAATAATAAATTATGCAAATAATTTACACTAAAATTACAACCTTACAAAGTTATATCTTACAACAAAATTCATCTAAATTACAAAATACAAGACAAGTTCTAACCTTTTTTTGGCAACCCATCACCAAAAAGTTCAACCCAAAATATACATCAAACAACAAACTCAGCCTATGCACCAAAAAATAAAAAAGAAAAACTCATGCTTGTTCCTTCTCCATTTGTCCTAGATTTTGCATATGCCTACACCCTCCGAGTCGTCATGGGTTTAAATGCCAGTAGTGAATTGAGCAAACAAGCATCTCCATTTACAATCAACAAACATCTCCATTTACAATCCCAAATCAATCCAAAAATAAAGACAACACCAGATTTAAAAATTACAACAACATATGATTTGAATCTATAACGAATTTTTCAATTCTTGAATATGAGACTCGGAAAATTTCATATCTAAAATTCCAAAATATCACACAAGAGGCAAAAAAATAGAAAGAATTTTTGAAATGTCAGTTCTTATTCGAATCCTGCAATTGGGGTGTTCTATGAACATTGGGCAAGAAAGAGAGATAAGACTTGGGAGAGAAAAAGTTAAATCAGTTGCTTGAGATTAGACTGAGTTTTAAACATTAAAAGAAAGCAAAAAGTGTAGAAGATTATATAATTTTTAAAAAACGCTGCTAATATTTCGGAAAACCACACCTCATTTAAAAATTTTTGGTTTTGATTTTTGAAATTTCAAACTAGAGTTTCAAGATGTTAGATCCAATTTTTCAAACCTTTAGACTTGAATATTTGGTTAATTAAGACCAAATTTCAACTTTTACATTTAAATTTTTGAAAATTCAGACTACAATTTTGGAATTTCTAATCTGCTTTTTGAAATCTTATATCTAAATTCGAATATTCAAGACTTGAATTTTTAAATTCATATGCAAATCTTAAGAATTAACACAATTGAATAGTGAAAATTTGGAGAAGAAATGCAAAATTGATAGAACAAAGTAGAACCTTCAGCTTCCTTTAGTTCTTGTGTGAGTTTTGGAATTTTTAGTTGCGCACTTTGGCCTTGAATTTCGACAACAATGGCATCACTTATGCATGTGGCTTCACTGAAATACTGATAGGTAGAGGGTAACCCCTCGGAGAAGAGAAGAGAGAACTAAGAGCAAATACAATGGTGAGCCAATTTTTTAGCTCACCGATAGGCCTATCATTGTCACATCAATCCTCTCTCCAATTTTTTACCTTACAATTCTCACTCTCTCTAATGAAGACTCACTATTTTGTCTCACCAAATAAAATAATATCTGTAAATATAACATTTAACCATAAAATAATACCTATAAATCCACTCCATAACACACAACTTTATTTTTAGAATTAAAAAAAAACTAATAAAAAATATTTTAAAAAACAATAAAAAAACCTCACGAGTTACCTCGACAGGCCGAGGCTTCCCGTGAGGCACGAGGCGTGAGGCATTCATTGGAGTTCGTCGCTTGCCTCACCACACTCTTTCTCTTCCTTTTCCTCCTCGCAAGTCTCTCGCTGCGTTTGGTCTAAGAGGCTGAAAGAGGGGAGTATACGGATGGTGAGAAGGAGGATGGTGTTTCTGGGAAAAAGGAAAGGAGAGGGGAGTTCACACAACAGAAGAAATGAGGGAGGAGCTGGTGAGAGGTAAGAATAGGAGAAAATATCCTTGAGATGATTCTTGTTACTAATTTTTATACTATAAATGCTAAAACATGTAAAGGGCTGAGTGTTAAGAAAATAAAAAATGCTAACATGAGAATGATTTTGGATAAATGTTGTTTCACAATCGTTGATCAAATCTTAGGCAATCTTACCCCTTAAATTTATCTCGATAACTGTCTCAATAAATAGCACATGCAATAATCTCTCTCTTTACTGGACACATTAGGTCTCAGATTCGATTCCCCCTCACTCATTGTATTGTACGCTTTACTGGGCACATTAGGTCTCAGGTTGGATTCACCCATCCTTCATTGTATTGTATTGCCCTTTATGGCTCCTACGGACCAAAATATTTTGATTTCCATCATTATTATTAATATTTTGTATTTTTCAATACAAATATAAATTTGAGCATATATTATTAGAGATAATAGAATAATAAATATGATTTTCATGATTATTTTCATTATTATTATGGTTGTTGTTGTTGCCATTATTATTTTCGTCGCTGTTATCTTTCTATTTGAATTTCATAACATACTAAATATTAATTATGATCATTTAATTTATCAAAGAGAGATTAAGATATTATAATGAATATAAAAATTTTCATTAGTTCATTATTATAGAAAAAGTTCATATTTTAAAAGTTTTAACTCAAGGAAATCAAATTATAATTACTGAACAAGTCACAAAACCCCACATGACACCTTATTATTAACACGTAATATAATATACACAATTATAAAGAAATAATAAGCATTTTTTATTTTCATGATTATTATTAATATTTTGTATTTTTCGATACAAATATAAATTTTTTGAGCATGTATTATTGGAGATAATAGAAAAATAAATATGATTTCCAAGATTATTTTCATTATTACTATTGTTGTTATTGTCATCATTGTCGTTGTCGGCGATGTTATCTTCTCTTTGAATTTAATAAAATAGTCAATATTAATTATAATAATCTTATTATAAAAGAGAGATTAAGAGATTATAATGGATAAAAAAAAAGTTCATATTTTAGAAGTTTTAACTTAAGGAAACCGAATTATAATTACTAAACAAGCCATGAAGCCTTATGTGACACATAATTATTAACACATAATATAATATAAACATTTATATGGAAATCATAAATATTTTTATTTCCATGATTATTATTATTATTTTGTCTTTTTCAATACAAATATACATTTGAGCATGTATTAATAGATATAATAGAAATATAAATATGATTTCCATGATTATTTCTATTATTACTGTTGTTGCTGTTGTTGTCATTGTCGTTATCGTCGTTGCTATCTTCCTCTTCGAATTTAATAACATAGTCAATATTAATTAAGATCATATATGTAAGGGTTGTGTTGAAAAATTACATATTATAAGCATAATATAACACATTGCAAGGGTTGAAGTAAAATATTAAAAAATTAAAAAAAAACACGATCATCATATTAGGTTCGTAAAGTTGAATTTCTTTTATATTTAATATAATCTATTTAACAGAAGGAAATAAATGAAATATTTTTCTTTTTCTTTCAAAGCATACATATCTTATAATTAACTTTAATTCATATAAATCTTAAAAGTATAATCAATTTTTTAATGTTTCAAATATATAGACCAAAATCTAATCTATTTAACGCACAAGAAAAATGAAATAATTTTTGTTTTCTTTTAAGCCATACAAATCCAATAATCAAATTCCCTTCATAAAACACCTAAACTTATAATTAATTTTTTAACGTTTAAAATAAAATGTTCCAAATCGCCATAACACTTCAAATTAAGAAATATCTCAACCCACAAATCTAAACTCGACCCATCTCTTGCAAAACAATATAAGGGCATGGGAAGTTTATATCGAAACCCATAAAACTATTGAGTTGATATGAAAACCAAATGTACAAAGTATTAATACATAATTATATTAGCACCCTAATGGGCCACTTTAAATAGCTAAAAAAGTTATTTATTAGCATAAATATAATATTCAAATTATGTTCATTGAAAGACAAATTTTATTTGTGTTACATGCCAAACGCAAACTAAAGTGATTTCGAAATAATTTCTACCTAACTTGACTAGACAATTAACGATTTCATAAATTTTTGCTCACCAACAAATTCACTATCTACTGTTTCCATCATACTTATATAGATTTTTTCCACACTCATATAGTTTTTAATTATTAATCCAATTGGTTATGCACGAATTTGCTATATACTTATCTTTTTCATTGAGTTTTTTCATTATCTCCTCTAAATTATAATACTAATCATGTCTACCATAACTATTCGTTTATTATTTCGATGACATATCTACAAAATATTTATTTGAACATGTTCCGTGCAAAGTGCGGGTCCAAACTAGTTTTATAAAAAAACAAAACTATATACCTAGTGATTGATATGTTCATCTCCTAGATTTGAAAAATAATTTCTTAACACCAGCAACAAAACATTCCGTGGTTGTATTAAAAAATTATTTTTTAAATCAGTTACGTATAATTCGTCGCTAGCTATTGAAAACTTATGGTGTTGTCCCCTTTTTGTACAACGGATGATATTACTATCGCTAATCTCGTTGATGTTGTCTACTAGTAAACTTTTTAGATGATACGTTGCCAATTTTATTGCCTCTAGAGATGGATCTACATTTCGTTACTAAATGTTGTCGCTGCTTGAACTTTTTTAGTAGTGCTAGTATAAATAAAAATCCTAAATTGACCATTATCAAAACCTGAAGTCTACATGAAACAAGGTGTAACATGTCATATCTTGAGCCCAAATAGGGAGATAAAACCAATCTTGAGATGCCATGGACCTAGGAAAACTTCAAAAGTGAGCATACTCCCAAAGCGATATGTAGGCCAAGTAATCCATCGAGATTGAGAGCTACCTAATTTAAAAATCAGTTGCAGCTTAAGGGGAAAATGATTTGGATAAAATCTAAAACTGGGACTTGGAATGTAATCGAAGGGCGAAGCCAAAAGGATAAGTCTGAATCATTTAGCTAAGCCTTTGCCCTTAGGCCTTCAAAAATATTTCAAGGAAGACCAAAGGGACACTTAACCTAGTACCCATTTATACTACCAAATCTTGGATTACACTAGGAGTAAGGACAAGAGATTATATCTCAATCAATCTCTTGACAAGAGGTAATTATCTTATAAGGTGAATTATGGAAAGACAATCTACTTGTCTAAAGGAAGAATCTTCGTGCAATATCGTCAAAAGATTTCCACTAGACCACTATAAAAACAGGGTTCAATCCTTATCGCCGGCAATTCGGACAATCTAGGCTTCTCTATATTCTCATAACCCATTCTCAATTCTCTCTCCAACTTGAGTATTGAAGGCTTTTTAAGGGGCTAATACCACACTTTGCCTTCTTGAGTTTGTTGTAGGTTCTTAGGTCAGGCTAAATGTTGCTAGAATTTGATTCTCTCTACCCTGAGTTGAAATAATAGTACAATTATTAGAATAGACAAGCACATACTTTCATGCTTTTTGTTCATTCTAGACTTATTATGTGTAGAGATTGTCAAAGAATCTCACTTGAATGACAAATCTATCTGTAGGATTCACATAAAAAAAATCAACTCTGGTAAAAAAAATTGCTCGATGGTTCCCCAACTTTTGGTGTCACTATTCAAAGGATCATCATTTTCTAAAAATAACTTCTAACTACCTTTACTTTTGTTGCAATAATTTTATAGATTACCTTTTTATATGAAATGACATAGTGCTCTTTTATACAAGCAAAATCATGTAAAAAGAATTTTGAAAAAATTTGATTATACAATGATCTAGTAAAATAAATATAAAGATAACATCATACGTAATAAAATTCATATAGAATATAATGTAACAAAAGTATATATCAATATCAAATTTTAATGAAATAATTTATATTTTCATATGAAATGCCCAATTTTTTTAGAAAAACGTTGCAATAATTATAAATCATGTGGAAAATTCACAAAAGATGCAAAAAAATTTAAAAACATTGCAATAAAATATAAATAATTTAATAAAAATTATATAACGTTTGATAATAATTCATATATACGAGAATTTATAAAAACTTGAGTAAACTAATTAAGAAAAATTTATTCAAGATATCTAATTTAGAGTCCATATGGATTTTCTATTATTTTAATATTTTTACTTCGTTAACAATATTTAGTATAGTACAATATTTTTTCAATGTTTATTTACTTGATTTCATTTGCATGTAAGGGCAATCATGTCATTTCAAGTGAAACGGGGCCTATAAAATTATTTCAAGAAAAGTTAACGTGACTAAGAATAATTTTTAAAAAATTATTGTCTTTTAAATAGTGACACTAAAAGTTGAGGTACTACCATGTAATTTTTGCTAATTCTAGTATTCTAATTATGAATCGTATGTGCTAATGCTTCATCGAACAACTGACACAAGCAGATGGCCAATAAAATTCCTCACAGTTAAAACCTCAGAATCAAATTAAACATACATCAACATAGTTCAAAGGATTCTAAATGCAATTAGTCAAGCAAAGTCATCATGGGCTAGCAAATTCCTAAATCATTATACACTACTCATACATTGATAAACATCATTAATCTCATTCCAAATTAAGAAAGTAATTTAGTTGAGAGAAGCGAGAGGTTGGAAGAAATGTCTAGTCTCCAATTTGTTGATGCTTGCCTTCGAAGATTAGACGCACGCTTTGGCTTCCTTGGAAATCTCCTTCTTCTACATGCTGAATCTCTGTCTGACTCTTGCCTACACCCTCATTCATACCAAAGTCCAAGTCAACTTTTCTTGGTCAAGATGGTCACTACTTCAGCATTTCATTTGGTTTTGACTTGGCTTCTTACCAACCAATTGATGTTCAAGAGGGGAGATCTATGTTTCATTAGGAATCTTAGGGAGTTTAATTTACGGTTATGTAATATACTTTCAAGTTAGTTTGCATTTTGATTCCCTAAACTCATAGAAACCTCAACTCATGTAGTGCTGGTTTTTGTAAAAAAAATTTGCTGAATTTGGGTTGAGTTAAAATCCTACCTAAAGAAGCCCAAATAAAGCAAAGCTAAGTTTTTCTGATTCCTAAGATGTTTATTTTAGCCTTATAAGCTAAAATTTGTGCACTGGTTTCAAATATTGGAAGAAATGGCCCAAATATTTGGAGTATGCACAATTTTAGTTTTGGAGCAATATCGAATTTGGCCTTAATCAAGGAGGATACAACTATTGTCCTTTATATTACTTCACATGGGCTAATTCTACATATACCAAAGAAGATTTGCCAACTAGCAGGGCCTCCATTGGAGACGTAGAGCCTTCTAGAAGGAGGTTGAAGAATCTTAAAAAAAATATAGCTCATCTTAGTTGTAATTATCTTAGTAATTTGATTTATTTTTCTTAGATAAAATATAATCCCCCCGTTGGTACACTTATCCACTATTGTAATAGCTAATCTCTCCCCTCATTTTGGGTACTTATAGACCCTATTACCTCTATGTAAATTTAGTTTAAGTTGAATTATGAATTGAAAGGCAAATGACCATTTCTCTCACTAAAATGTCTACATCTTTATCTCTTTAATCAAGAGTGGTAATTAGAGTCTTTTCTTTAGAACTCTTATTTATCGGCTAAGAGCTGTTAGGAGCAAAATTTGGTGGGAAGTGATTGACCTATCATTTGGTCTTTCGTTGGGCACAAACCTCACAATCTTATCGATTAATTGAGATTGAATCCAAGAAAAGCATCTTTTGGTGTGATCGTTCTCCTTGTCGTATTGATTTTGGGAGTTTGAAGATCCATTCTCATCAATTACCTTCATTAAAATCATTTTCCAAGAAAACGAGTTTTAGCCCTACCGAACACAGGCTTAAAATGTAGAAGCTTATTCATCTAAACATGCTATAATTTTTTCAAGTCATGACATAGGTAAGCATGTTACAGGAATCTTAAAATCATATTATCATATAATCAAAAAAAATGTAACCAAGTCAATACACTCAAAAATTATGTGATTAATCATATCTTAAGCCAATTACTTATAGCAAGACTTCAAGTAATCGTATCTTACATATGGAATTTTTAGGATTTTCTTTTGAAGGAAAAAAATCTAAAAATTAAAGGGTTGTTAAGTTAAAAGAAATTCCACCCACTTGACTTACTATTCACCATTCAATATTCTAAAGGCTAAGTCACCAAATATTGAAATATAGAAGAGAATCTTAAATTGAAATATAGAAGAGAATCTTAAACACCACTTATAAATGGAGGTAAGGTTTTAGAGAGATTCATATAGAGAAAAGACAATTAGCCATTCCATTTTATTTCATCATTCATTCTAATTCCAAATCTTCAAATCTCCAACCACAATTGGAATTCAAAGAAGAAATAAAGCTAGTAAACGGTTAGCCCTTCCCTAAGCAACTAAGCTAGTGAGTAAGAATACAAAGAAATCTAACCAAAGAGGTAAAAGCACTATTACCACCCAGTAATATTCTTATAAAATTATGCAACAAAATTTAAAAGGAAATGGAAACCAAATTCTTAAAGACGAAATTTGTGAGAAATAAAACTTAACTACACCTACTTTAAAACCCAAATTAAATTTGCCCTAAAGAGTTTATTTTTCAACTTGTTCATAATAGCAATTAAGTAAGTAGGTTTGTGCGAGCTATTGTGTGAGAAATGGGCACCACAACTTATGGGAATTCAACCTATCAGTGATGCTTGCAAGAAGGCAAGAGTAGACACCGAAAGAGGAACCCGATCGCGCTCATAATGAAACCCAACTAAAAGACGTCTGTGTCTTATCTACCAATGGACCATGCCCTTCTACACAACTAGATTGTGTTCTTCCCTAGACTAGCCTTGGTAGCATTAGGGAAGTACCGAAGCAATGAGAAGTCGCTTTGAGATTCGAGCCAATTTTGGAAGGTTTGGTTGATTCTTTACAAAACATCGTACACACATAACTCACTTTTATAAGAATTTCAATTTTACATAGCATGTACAACAAGCCTTTAGAACCCTATGCTTCCCTAGGTGGATATATCGATGAAATCTTTAAAGAAAGAGAAATAGAAAAGAGAGTAGAAAAATCTATTTGGATTTTCAAACTGTACATGAACATACAAGGTGAAGAAAATGTGCACCATCCAACAAACCACATTATCCTTAGTAACTCATACATTAGCCTATATATAAACACAATGCTTGATTGTCATATTGAACAGGGGTTGACCATTACATCTACAATGAGATAAGAAGAGCATGACATTGCCTGTGATAGAGAAAGGAGAAATCATTACCTTAATTATAAGGGAAAAAATTATTTCATCCAGTTGTTCTAGAATTTAGTTATGTATATCCCAAAAGATCTTTTGATACTCGTATTTCTTTAAGAGTTATTTCATGATATCAATATTCTTCTCAAACTTTTGTAACTTATAGTATTTCATACCTTGACCTTTAGTTGTTATGATGACTCTTTTTTTCCTTATGGAAGGCATAGTACGATGTGCCTTGTCAAGGATTAGCTTGAATAAATTATAACATTCAAGACTTCTTTTTCATTAAAACATTAGTCATTACAATATATAATTTGTGGGAAAGGAAGTCATATTTTTGCTAATTGTTTTTACATATCCTGTAAACTCTTTGTATATGTTGTATATACTAAGCATTAAATTATCTATTGATTTCCTATTTTCATTTTCGCACTAGGTGAGGACAAACGGTACGACGTAGATACCTTATATTTTCATAACAACGGGATTGACACAAAATTTGAAATAATTTTTTTTATGTAATTTTAGTTTTTTCCTTTGGATTACAGTTGTTGTAATATATATATTGTAATCCTAAACATATAATTATAGAGTTATCGCGCCCACTCTCATCTAGCTTGGGGAATTTTTCTCCGCAGTCGCAAGACAAAATAAGGGAGGTCAAGGAGGTAAGGCAGCCTATCTCATCTTCAAAGCCAGAGTGGATCTCATAGTCAACTCGTTGCTCCGTCTGTGTATTCAAAAGTGGAAACGAATATTGCTAGTGGTGCTATTGCTAATCAATGACACCATAAGTAACTTGAGTTATGGGGCCTAGCCCTGATTCAGCATGATGAAACTCTTATAATCTTAAATAAGGTAATTTCTTCACCTATTTCCTATACAGATAAAGTAGTTTCTGGAAAGGATATGGTTCTTGTCGTTGCAACATATTGAAGAATTGAATGGACATGAGTTTATTCAGATTGAATAATCTACGCACAGCAAGAGCCAGATTGTTGGCAATGTGCCTTAAATATTTTGTGTGGTTGGAGCAATGTGCCTTAAATCTGTTATATAGCTGGTCAAAGCTCAATTCCAGTATGATAAGTTTTTTGAATAAGATTTGGCTATGGCACTATATAGAGCAATTTCTACATTGAAGCATAGATTATTTCTGGCTAGGTTTGATAATGTGGAAAATCACGATTTGGTATTAAGAAAGAAGATCCCCTTCTTTGATAAAAAGTAGATAACATTAAAGCCTTGGAGTGGTAACTTACCAATCAATCGTGAAGCCATTAAATAGATGCCTATATAGGCAACTTTGCCTGGGCTTAATTTCAAAACTTAGGGGCCCCTAAGTTTGAGCAAGATAGATAACTTGATAGGGACTCATACCAAAAGTGATAAGCAAACTAAAGAAAGTTTTTGGGTTATCTAAGAATTCTTGTTAAAGCTCAGATTGACAGTTACCAGAATATGTTGAGCTCCATTCTAATAAAGGCATCCTTATTAGGCATGCAGTTAATTATAAATGGAGACCTATGAATAGCAATTTGTCACATAATTGATCATAAGTTGAAGGACTATAAGAAAAAGAATAAAATAAAAGAAACCTTTGGGTGCCTAACATAACCCTTAAAGCTCTTATTGATACTCCAATTAATACTAATGAGACTCTTGTTAAAAAAAATGAGAATTTTGATGGATTTCAAAATTGTTTAAAGTTTAAGAAGGAATAGGGTGTTTAATATGGATGTAGATCTAGTCCCCATTTCAAGTCCTATGTTTATGGTATGAATGATGTTGATCTTCGGCAACAACTTTGGAGTAAACTAAGGGATGTTTTTTATTATTGAATCTCTTGGATTGTGATAGGTTACTTTAGTATTGTACTCTCTGATGAACACATGATTGGTGGTGGAATGGTGTCTATACAAGAGATGATGGATTTTAGAAACTGTCTTGAGTTTTGTAAACTACAAGATATGAAACTTTCTAGATGTTACTTCACTTGTCCAATTGGTAAGATGCTGGTGATCAAGTTTTCTCCGTGATAGATAGAGTTTTGAGTAATCATAGGGCTATTTTGGCTTGAGAGGCTGCACAAATTGAATTTCTACTAGAGAAGTATCATATCATTCCCTCTCCCTTCTCTAATTTCAAAGGAATATTCACATGAATATTCATTTTAAGTATTGTTATATGTGGCTAGATAATCCTCAATTTTAAAACATTCTAACTGTTGTGTGGTTGTATTATAGAAAGGTGCTATATGTGCTAACTTGTGATGAAGTTGTAAAGTTAAAAGGGGCCAAAAAGGGCTTCATAGAAGAAAGCATGGCAATCTTCATGAGCAGTTGGAATTTTTGAAGTCTAAAATGCATGACTTTCAAAGAAAACTTCACGATGGCCTTCTGAATGCTAATTCGCAAAAGTAAGAAAGTGAAACAAGAACAACTTTCGATGAAGCTTTAAAGGCTTCGTCAAAGGTACTCAAGTAGCTGTCTTAAAACAAACAACACAATGAGATACATTTCATTCCATATGTGATGGACAACAAAAACAATTGAAGGTAAAGAGGTTGTTTTATGCCATATGGTTCTATTCTATATCAATATTCTTAGAAGCCAAAATTGTCCAAGGGAAGCAATACCAAACGAGTTGTTTTGCATGACCATATCCTCTCCATTAAACAATAGCTTTTTAGCCTTAGCAAGGGTGTCTTTTTTGAGGAAATAAGAAAGTCTATGTTCTCTATGTCTGGTAAGAAGTCTCTTGGCTTGATGTTGGAGACCTTCTCACACATATTGCAAAAGATTCTCTAAAATAAGAAAGACTCTCAATTAGGTAACTGCTACCAGCCTTGTCTTAATTCGTAAAATATCTTATCTTATCACTGGAGGTTATCACACCAGAATCAACCCCTGAACCTCTAGGTTTGTGATAGCATTAACTTTGAAGTCAATTGTTGGCGTGAAACATTAAGCAATGAGATCTTTTGCCACGTGATGCTGAGGTGATCCTTAGAATGCCAGTTTTTGCTTACTGGGCCCATGATACATTACTCCAAGGGCTTGTTCTCTGTACGTTCTGCATATCATAATATTATTAATTGTAAGCACTCATAGTACAAAAATCTATCCATGCCACATAATTAACTCCTGAAGTTGATTTGGGCTTAGATGTTCAACCTAGGGTGAGACCTTTTGGATGGAGAGTAGGTAGTGGCATTTTACGAACCAAATGCAACATTTCTAAGCGATTACAATCATTTGAGATGTCATGCGACATTTATGGGGCGTTACAAAGAGTATGAAGTTCACACTCTTCTATGGTGTCCTTTTGGCTGAACATATTTGGGAATCTAGCTCGATCGATAAATCTCTTCAGGATGGCAAATTTAAAATGGTAAGAGATTATGTCGAACTTGCAGAAAATGGTTAAGCCTTGATAAATTTTGTTGCTATTCTTTGGGAATGCTCGAACGCTTAGAATTGAATCTTTTTCCGAAAGCGTGAAAAATAAGTGACAGGGCAATGACATTTGTTTACACCTATAGTGCAATGAACATGAAGGGTGAGTCCAATAAAGAGCTACTGCCACGCCTTTGGATGCTCCCACCTTCAAGTTTGTTTAAAAACACAAATTTGACGGGGGGAAAATTGATGACAATGACTAAGGTTGGGTTTTTGTCATCCGTAGCCATGATAGAGATATTGAGTTAGCTAGCGTGAAGCAAGTCCAAGGGTTAATTAATCCCGAAGTTAAGGAGGCACGTTCGTGTTTGTACCGGCGACAAGAAGCAATAGAAAAGGGGCTTCATTGATGTTATTATTGAGAGTGACTATTTAATGTTGGTCCATAAGTTAAAGTCTACGCTGATTCATGATGATTCAGTTTTAATGGGGTGATTGTTCATGACATTTTGCAAATTGTTGAGTCTTTTAACTTTGTTTCTTGATTATATGTTTGGAAAGAGGGGGGAAATCATATTGGAAACCATTTTATTTTGGCAGTAGAATCTGGAAAGATAATATTAGGAAAAATTTTGGCTCCTGAACATCGAAGAATCTAGACACTTATATTAAAATTCCAACTTAATGTAGGCCCCGTTCTTTTCATGGTTATATTGTAGGTGTGAAAGAGAAGGAGTCGGGAGAAATTGGTAAAAATAGGTAGANNNGGTTTGTTGTATGTGA
>NCQV01008139.1:0-10756 GCA_002740545.1 Lophocereus schottii | reverse complement strand
ATATATATACATGCAAGAGATTATAAAGAGGAAAAACAAGCATTTGGTAATTAGCTTGTCGTTTTTATCAATACTACTACAAACCAAGGTTTTAAGCAATAAACTACTATCCAGAGTACATAGCTCAGCTAATGAGCCAAATCTGCAAAAGAAGCATTAGGCTTTCCGTGAATTTCACGTGACAACTTCATTACTGACTCACACATATATGAGCATCATATAACTCCCACCTTCGTCGCTTATTGGACAAATAGGCTGTAACACATTTCTCGGGAAGTGGACTATAATTTACCCCCAAATGCATAAAAGTAACCCTATGTTCACTTCACATCTAATATTCATTTTCTTCACTCGTCTCTTCTATGTAAAACTTTCTACGTAATCTATAAGAGTAGAATAAAAACTAAACATTAAAGTAGCAAAATTACAAACACTCAATAATACTAAAATAATTTCACACCAAAAGAAGAAATCAAACACTAAAACAGAGTCTTAAAAGAAAGAAACCATTAAAAATCACCGTATTTAAAGCAAAAAGGCAAAAATGAGATGAAGAGGAAAAATATCACTTCCATAACTTAAAAGAAACGTCAAAAACCTAGCAAATCCTAAATCAAAACCCTAAAATACTAAAATTGATAATCACACTAAGCTACAAAATCAACCTACTAACTAACAAAAATCGAAATAATACTTACTTGTCTTCAAAATTCTTTGCCCAATCTTCTCCAACAACCATCTTTCTTTAAACAACCTATGATTGCAATCAAACAACTCAAAAATTCAGCTGAAATGCATAAACTCTACAACAAATGAGACCATAGCTTAAAAAGAACAAAAAATACCTACTAATCAAGAAAAATTAACACCTAAGAAAAAGAAATGAAGAAGCGAGAAGAGAAGAACAAATGAGAGAAAACGAAATAACAAAAGAAACAAAGCAGTGACCGTAGAAGAGGGCTCTCAAATTTGAAAAAAAAAAAGGAGAGAAAAAGGGATTTTTTTTAAAAAAAGATGAGCACGTAATTAAAGTTAGGCACAACAATTCTTATGGGCGTGGCACGAACGCGAGCACAAATTACACCGTATATACATTTGTTTTTTCTCTTTCTTCATTCTTTTTCCCTAACAAATGGTTATTAACTTGTTACAATTATTATCAATGTAAATGGAACATGCATTCACAATATGTTACAATGTAAATAGTTATTTTTATGTGTGTCGTTTGTTTATCTTTTCTCTAACTATTAGTGTGTTATAATTAATAAAAATTGATATATCTGATAATGCTTGCCAAATATATCACTGACGCTCACCATTTATAATACTAATATTCACTAGATATACAACAAATGCTCACCAATTTTTTTTAAAAAAAAATTCTGACATTCATTGTAAAACAAATTTAGTAGAATAAATATATTCAAAAAAGTGGGAAGAAAATTAAGTAAATGGTGTAAAAAAAGGAGAAAAGGTAAAACTTTTGGGAAAAAACTTTTGAATGATACAAGAAAATGACATTTTTAAAAAACCATTTACAAATCATACTAATCAAACCTTTCATCACCCGCATTGCATAAACTAACCACTCTTCGCATCAATTAGTCAACATATGTATGCAATTTATACCCCCCATCCTATAAAAGCTAAAACAAATTTCTTTTTTGAATGTCCCATAAGTATTGTCAAAATTTCTTTATTGTGTAAAGAAAATGACTTTTGTTTGAAAGAGTAAAGAAATTAACAATGTTCGCTTGTTTTTTCGTTTTACAAACTTTGAGAAGTTTTTGAGGACGAACGGAGTATTTCAATATTTTGCAAATCAGGCCAGAAGTGCAAAATAGATGCTGGTCTTGGGATGATAAAATTTAAGTAGCATTTGCCATTGGAAAATGCACATTTCCTTTTACAAACTCATTAACTGTTTTTATCCTTTGAAAATTGGTACTCATCATTTCAAGTGGTATAAAAGTAATGAATCCTAACTAATTATCTACACATGAAAACTATGCAAAAAATATGAAGCATTATAAAATAAATTATAGGGTTAGGATAATTCGCATAAAATCATCCAAGTTGTGTGTCAAACGCAAATATTTTCATTTACTCTCCTCGACCTTTTGGTTAATTTTATTTAATCCCCTCACCTTTTAGTAATGTTATTTAACTTCCTTGACATTTTCGATAAGTATTTTATACTAGCATTTGCAGGCTAAGTTGGTTGCCGGAAAGATAGAGAGACAATTTTGCCCCTCAAAAGTAAAAGCCTACTGCTAGCTGTTAAGATTGGCACCTTAACATCTCGTTATTCAGTAATCCCCATCATCACATACTCTGTCACCCATTTCCTTCTCTCATCATCTTACTGATTTCCTCCTTTCAATAACTTGAAACCCTCGAGTGAGAACCCTAATCGTGGAGAAATTGTGAAGCTAGTAAAAGGAAGCAAGCATGAGTGAAAGGTTGAAGAAGGTTGGCTTCATGATACTTAATGGGAAGTAAACGGTAGAGGAATCAAGTAAAAATCATACTTGTGGAGTGAAAAATTACAAATTTGTGAACTTATTTAGGAACTAGGGTTCTTTGCTGTGAGTAGTTGAATCTTTGTGGTTGAAATTTGATAAATTTGAAAGATAAGTCTTTTGCTCTATTTTAATTGCAAATGTGGTGTTTGTTTTGCTATTCTCATATTGATGACATTTTATTTTAAATTAATGTTTTTTTTTCGGATTAGTGTATGTGAGCTGAGCGCATGTGATTTATCTATTGAACTGTGACTAATAAAGGTCTCTTTTTTGTTATGTGCTATGGGTAATGGCCTAATATTAGATGGACACTGTGTTTCAGTTGGTAATTAGGTATAAATATTGGAGGTAGGTAATGAGACATAATAATGTTGACCTTTACCAGATAATAGACCTTGTGAGAAATGTGAAATGGTTTTTTCAAAATGCACAGATTGGTGAGAGATGTCCTATATATTTCTCTACAAAATCACACCCTCATAAAAACCCTACATGGAGATGGTCTAGCAATGATGTCAAGACTATGTTAGATATGTGTATGATGTTATCAGGTAAAAAAGAAATTTCATTTTATGTAGAGGAAAAAGACAAGCCCACTTTGATTTGTGCGATAGTCAAGGGGCTAGATAGGGGTGGCAATCATGTTGATGGAAATAAGGGTGTTCATGATGTTCAAGGTAATCGCGATGTTAATGGTGTTGCTAATGCGGGTGTTAATGGTGTTGAACAAGATGAGGGTGCAAATGGTGTTAGAGGAAATGAGGTTGGTAATGTCGTTGCTGGAAATGACGCTATAGCAGCAAACCTAACTCAAGGATATCCAAGTGATAATGAGGTTAGTGATGATTATTAGGGTAACATTGTTACTTCCATTGATGAAACCACATTCAATGAATATTCCCTAAGTAGTCCTATAAGTAGCCATGCTGTAATACATCTTTCTTCTCCTCCTATAGATGCTGATAATGTCTTTAGTAGCCTCAAAGATATCATCATTAGCATACCTAGATGCTCTAATCAACATTGTGGTAGCTAAAACCTACAACCCCCTATTAACTTGCCTACACATACCTCAAAAACACTTTCCTCAATGGTTGATAAAGGGAAGACCATTATTAACTAGGTGAGGGATCTGATGATGATTTTAAAAGTGAGTCATCTGATGTTGAGTATAATAAACATTGTATTGAACCTCAGTTGAGTGAGGAGTGTTGTGAGGAAGATAATAACAGCGAGGAAGACAGTGATGATGATGGTGTTCTATATAAGAAAGGTAGTGATGATGATAATGTTTCAAAGATAAATGAAGATGAGATATTTGATAATGCTAGTGATGAAGATATTTACAGGGTTGCAGGAAGATAATAAGGGTTGATGGTTGTCATTTAAAAGGAACTTTCTAAGTGATTCTACTGCTTACATGTGCCTTGGATGGAGACAATCATTGCTTTCCCTAGCCTTTGCTATTATAGACCAAGAAAGCTAGGACAATTGGTGTTATTTCCTCAATTGTTTAAGATGCATAAGTGGAGATGACAATATTGCAGTATACACTTTTATTGTAGACAGATGCAAGGTGAGTTCTTTGTTGTAATTATTTCACTTATTTTAATGCACAATCACTAATCCATGCATCTATTTTATATGCTAAGGAGTTATTGCAGCTCTTGAATCAACTTATCTAACTGCTTTCAGGAGGATTTGTGTTGTGCCTTTTGCAAGGAATTACCAAAAATTGTTTCAAGGACCCAAGTTAAGGTTGCTGATTATGAGAGTTGCAAATGCATACAACTTGTGTAAGCATAACAAAGCAATGAATGCTCTATTAAAGGAGAATCGACTGCTTACACATGGCTCATGGATGAACCAATGCAACATTAGTGCAAGTATATGAGATTTTTTATTTGGTTAATGATGTTTAATGATGTTGTAGTCTGCATAAACTTGACTCAATATGGAACTTGCAAGTATCTCTATGATATCTCCACAAAAGTCACATGATAACACTACAAGTTTTATGGAAGCATTCAATAATTTTATTAATGATCAAGATACAAGCATGTGTATATGTTATGTGAGGACATAAGGTGCAAAATCATATACTACTTTGTCAATAGGTGTGTTGAAGCTCTGAAATAGGAAGAAGGAGTTGTTGCTAACATCAAGAAGAAATTGAAGGAGCTTGAGCAAGATTCATGGCCACTAAGTCTAATGATATATGGGTAAAGCTTATTTGAAGTAATTAAGTGTAGTATAGAGTTTGTGGTCAACCTACAGGAAATAACATGTGATTACAATTATTGGTAGGTAACATCTGTGCCTTGTAAACATGGGGTTAAAGCATTGTTATATAAGAATGAAAATCTTGAACATTGGGTTTATCAGGCCTACACAATTGAGAAGCACTTAACAGCTTATAATGGGACAATTTATGCTATTAAAGATTCTAAGTTTTGGCATGAAATGCCAAACTACCTTCTTCCCCCCCCCAATCTAGCACTAAAGAAAAGAGGAAGACTACCTAAGGATAGGAGAAGAGCTGGGGATGAGCCAGTCAAGAGGAAGAGGTCAAACACATTCAAGTGTAGGCGCTATAAGGAATTGGGTTATAACATTACAACTTGTCCTGCCTTAAGTAAGCATTTTTATAAAAGGAAGAAGAAAGATAGTAAGGAATCAAGCAAAATACCAGGGAGGCCAAGAAAATCTACACAGAACGAGGAGTTAAGTAGTAAAACTGTAAAGAAAGTTCAGCAACTTACTCCACAGATGTAAACATCCCTTATAAGGATGACAAGGTAGCAATCTCAGCAGATGAAGAAGAACAATGCAATGTTCAATTCCTCATAGCCTATTTCTGCTTCAAAGCCTACGAAGAAGACTAAGACAAGGCCCACCTCTTCACAGCCAAATGCTTCCTCAAAGCCCCCCAAGAAGACTAAGGTAAGGCCCCTCTCCTCCCATCCAATTGCTACCTCAAAGCCCACCAAGAAGACTAAGGCCAAGCCTAGCTCGTCCCATCCAATTGCTGCCTCCAAGCCCACAAAAAAGGCTAAATCAGCACATCCAGTGTCTTAGCCACATTGTATGCCAACTCTTACCATAGTCACCTCCTATTCTGCTCCACTGCCAGCTCAAATCAATGCCCACTGAAGGTTGTCCCAGGAAAGAAGATTGTTCTTATTCGGCAAAGACTTCAGTCTCTGTCCTAGTTGACTTAGTTTATTAGTTAGATGACAACTTTTTTTTTTTGGTGACTTAAACACAGTCTGGCGGTTTGTGTAATGAACATGGTGACTTATACATCACACTCACTCTTTTTTGGTTTTCAAACCGCTTAGTAGTTGTTGTCTTTATGACAACAACTAGAATGAGGGTGACATATAACACCCCTTTTTTGCTAATTATACATGTATGGTCAGTTGCACACTCCATGTTTTGCTGGTTATGTATGCATATTCAGAATTTGCAAACTGCAACTATCATTTGAATTTAGCAAGTCTTGTCTTCTTATCTTATTGTTTTCTTTCTCATGTTAAGATGCCAACCTTAGTTCGAGGAATAAGTTGCGAACATAATACAAAAATCCCAATATCCAACTTCACTGAAGCAGCTACCAACTAAAGCTTCATTCATATATTTTCATTCAACATATATAAGCATCAATATACTACATTCAAAGTTCAAGTTTTCATAGCTAGATTACCACAATGACAAAGAATAGTGCTACACCTAGTAGGATTATAAGCCTCATCCCATCATATATCTTATTTAACATCAACCTTGACTCTTTCCTCCCTTTAGCTATCTCAATATACAACCCTTTAACATACTCCTTGATCTCTTTCAGATCAACCGTTTGTATCATATAATCATTGGCTTTACCTGCTCCATTCCTTGCATATATGCCTCTGCCATTAAAAGCTCTGCAAAATCCACCACCTTTTTTTTTCTCCAGCCCAAAACAAAAAGGATCCACATTTGATGCAACCAAAATATGGCCTCGGGAAATTCTTTTCAAATCTGGACAAAAGATACTCAAGCTATGGATCTAGGGCAATAAGCCTTTTGTTTAGAAGCATGAGAACCATGGCTACAAGACCCTTCCATCCTTTCACGGAATTCGTCCATATACACTACACATGAACATAAAAAATGGGCAAAAACTTAACATATGTGGAGGTTTGAACAATTTGCTACTGAAAAGAATTATGTCTGACCTGCTAAAATGAAACCCTAATTTCTCACGCCCAACTGGTTTCCACCATTTACTGAAACCCTAATGTTGGAAGCTACACCTTTAGCTGCCACAATCCCCAGTCAGATGATGAACAAGGTTGAGGAACGAAGCAGAAATGTATTAATCCCTCGGACACATGGCTACTCAAAATAATGGAATGAAATTGTTCAAGATTTTAAATTATACGACACATAAAAGGGAATTTTTCAATCAGCATAGTACTCCGTTCATAGGTGTATCGAAATTTGGACTTCTGTGAAGCTATTTGCAACGGTCAAGCAGGTTAAATAAAATTACGAAACGGTGAGGGGGTTAAATAATACTAACCAAAAGGTCAGGGAGGTTAAATGAAAATAATTCTAAAATAAATTATAAAGTTAGGATATTTAGCGTAAAATCATCCCAGTTATGGGAAAAATGTGTAAAATAATCCAAATTATAACATTTGTGTGATATATGTTGAACTTTCAATCGATTTGTGCTATGTAGTCCAATGCAAAATATTACACCTAACATGTAAATCCTTTTTTTTTTTTTGGGGAGTGAATTGTAAGGTGTTTACCATTAAACTTAACAAATATGCACAATATCATCTTTAGGCATACCCTAAGTTACAAAAGTAAGATATCAAAGTTTATCTACTCGTACCATAAAAACCTTCTTTCTATTTACCAAAAAGCGTTCTCATTACGTTTGACCATGTTCTCAATTGTTTGCATTTCTATCTAAAAAGTTTGTAATTCTCTCTTCCTAGACGTGATAAGTGATAACAAGAATGATAGTGAATATCACTGCTTATTTTGCTCTAAAAAGCTACCTATGATGTAATCAAACATTCCGTGCTAGCCTCCAGTTTGTGTCTCCTGTTGCTAAAACCAAGTTACTCAAAATTTGGTGAGCGAAGCTACACTTGAAGAATAATCGATGGTTGGTAGACTTTTGTGAAGAAGAATAATAGATGGTTCGTAGATTTTTACTCTTCATAGGATGTACGTTGTGTATCAATATTATTTAGCCATTGCTTGGGCCTGTCCCATGTTAAAATCCTTCTTTTCATTTTAATTCAGAGACAAAATGCTTGTTTATGTATGCTCAACTTATGCCACACAAATTTATACCAATTCCTCTTGGACTTCTTATAGCCTAAATTGCTTCTACCCATTTCTACTTATGCATTCTCTACTTCATAATCCTCCTCCCATACCAACTGCCATTTACATTATAATTATAACCCCACACATTTTAACCTGCAAGATAAATCCCACGAATCCACCTAATCCATAGGCAATATGGTTTTCACATAAAAACTAAAGATGCTTACCTATGGTAGTATGATTCCAGAGCTGATTCCAGAGCTTACAATCTCTTACTTCAATAACTCCTCTTTTTTTTTTTTTTATAGATAACAGACATCATCTTGAGATATAGGTATAAGCCCTTTGATTTCTTTATTTCCTCCCCACAAGTATTGTCTGTAGATTTTCTCCACATCCTCGATAAGTAAACAAAATATTGAGACAAAGGAAGAGGGTGTTGTGAGGGCGCAATGTGCTGCCTCTCATTTGCTTTTTCCCCATTCCCTTAATCATGGCTATATAAAGAGTTTTATACACAAGAATATAACCTCCTAACATAAAGCTAGGAATGCCAAGCATTGTACAATAAATGCGACAAATTAATATAACCTCCTAACATAAAGCTAGGAATGCAAAGCATTGTACAATAAATATGATAAATTAATAGAACGTCTTTACATAAAGCTACGAATGCTAAGCATTGTACATCAAATATGACAAATTAATATCTATTCAAAAAAATATCAATTTTACTAGATAACACTTCCCCTCAAATTGGAGCATGCAAGTTCACCATACCCAACTTGCTATGCAAATACTGGAATTATTGTCATCCAAGGGCTTTAGTGAAAATGTCCACCGGCTGCTGCTTAGTAGACACATAAGTAACCTCTAGGTCCCTAGAATGAATCTTTTCTCCAACAAAGTGACAGTCTATCTTAATATGCTTAGTTCATTCATGAAAGACGGGATTCTTTGTAATATGAATTGTAGCTGATTGTCGCAATACAACTTCATGGGTTCTAATAGAAATACTCTAAGAGATGCCAACAATGACTTCAACTACACTAACTCACTTGTGGTTGCAGCCATAGATCGATATTCTACTTCTGCAGAGGAACGCAAGACAATAGTTTGCTTCCTGTCTTCCATGATACAGGAGACTCGTCGAGAGTCACAAAATATCCGGTTAAAGAACACCATGTCAGAGGCCATCCACCCCAATTTGAGTCACAAAATGCTTGCACTTGCAAACTAGAATTTGCCTTTAGCAAAATTCCTTAACTAGGTCATCCTTTTACCTTAAAACCCTCCTAGCAGCATCCATGTGTTCTACCTGTGGATTTTACATAAATTAGGATAGGACATGAACTACATAATTGAGCTCTGATCAAGTGATAGTCAAATAAGTGATACTACTAATCAACCATTGATATCTACTTGGATCATCCATTTCCTTACCACTAGCTAGAGCCAACTTATGATTCCACTCAATCAGAAAATCTACAGGCTTTCCTCCCTAAAGCCCACATTCATTCACAATCTCCAAGGCATACTTCCAATCTGAAAAAAATAGACCTTTCGGCCCTCAAGTTACCTTGATACCTAGAAAATTCTTCAGTGGGCCAAGGTCTTTGATTTGGAAGCAATTACTCAGGTAATACTTAAAATCTACACATGCTTTAGAGTTGCTTCCAGTAAGGATAACATCATCAACATGGACTAGCAAACCCATGAAGATGTCACTTTTTCGATAAGTAAACATTGAATAGGCCGCATAGGAGCACACAAATCCATAAGCTTCCAATGTCGAAGATACTTTTGCAAACCATTGTTGTGGAGCTTGTCATAGGGCATCTAAGGATTGTCTCAATCTACAAACCTTATTAGGAAATGTAGCCACAAAATCCCAGGGTAGTGTCATATCAACTTCTTCTTTGAGATCGCCATGCAAGAAAGCATTATTTAGATCCATCTGGTGGAGCTCCTACCCTTTGGCCAAATTGAAAGAAAAACCCGCACACTTGTCATTTTTGCGACCGATGCAAAGGTTTCATTGAAATCAAATCCTGCTATTTGATGATCTCCCCAAATGACCAAACGAGCCTTGTAGCGTTGTATAGAGCCATCTGAGTTATATTTAACTCTATAGACCACTTTCCAACTAATAGGCTTCTCTTTTAATGGAAGCGTTTCAGGAGTCCACATTCATTTTCTTTAAGGACTCGAATTTCTTCCTTCATTGCATCTCTCCGAAGAGGATCTTTAATTGCTTCATGATAAAACACGGGCTCCACAATCTTTGCAAAAGGGGCCAAAAAATTCTGATATTTCTCAGAAATTTATGCATGTGAGATAATTAATTATAGGATACGATATATCTGAGGAACCTTCCTTGGAGGTATTTTTGAGAGAGGGGTCTTGATGAGTCACTCCATAGCAGAGATAATCATTGAGATTAGTTCGTATCCGTTTGGGTCGTTGACCTCGGTGAGGCTCATTTTCTGCACCGACCTGGGCATTTTTTTCTACACTGGGTTGGACATCTTCACCCTTGGGCTCTATAGGCTCATTACTCCCCCTGCCTGCTAATGCCATTTGGGGAGTCACTCATTTTAGGCCCATTTGATTCATGGTTGTGTATTTTGACTCCAAACTACAAGTATAAACTGGCTGGGATTCAATTCATCTAAATCTAAAAAAATGATCCCATGCTACTGAATTATCTTGCACATCATGGCTTTTGCCTCACCTTTGGTAGCAAATGCATATATATTCATGAAAAACAACATCGCGGCTTACAAATATATCCCCAGTTTCTAAATCATACACTTCTGCCCCATCTTTCCAAAAGGGTAGGCCCATAAATATGCATTTTCTACTATGGGAAGCAAATTTATCTTTGGTTCTTGATT
>NCQV01008108.1:0-12727 GCA_002740545.1 Lophocereus schottii | reverse complement strand
AGAAGGATAAAATTAGAGGTCAAGGAGTGGCTCTGAAGAATAGGCAATATTAAGTAATGGAATGTTACAGAGAAAACTGACAGGCCCTAGTTTCAAACAGGTGCAAAAGCACATAAACATGACTAAATGGAATTTTGTACCTTTACCCAAGATCACCGCAAGATCCCATCCATTATATCCCAATAAGCCCGAATGGGCCAAACGTTGCCTGCCAACTTTCCGTCAGGTCTTCTTGGGTTTTCCTCATCCTCTTTCAGCCCCCAGCAATCTGATGTTATCATATTCATATCTTCTCGTTAGTGCATATTATTACTATTTCCTGATGACATGAAAATATTTTTCAATTATGTATTAGACCAGTATTTTTTGTAATATTTAAGGATAGCGCCTAAAGCACTTATTCTCATGTGAAGCTGGACTTGTGGTTATTGTTGTACTACGTGATGTTATGCTTGTTGGTGGTGCTGTGTACAAAAGAGCTAGTAGCTTGCATTGGCAGGTGAGTCTTCTCACTTGAAAATGGTTGATTTCTTGATTACCGATGCTGCTCTCAAACTGGAGAAGTTCTTTCAGTGGAAAAGCTGGTATGATTTCTTCAATCTTGATGGAACTCGTCCTGAGAAGGTTGAACCCTTATTTATCAGCAAGGTAAGTATTTTGCTTATATTGCATACCCCTCAGTATTGGATAATTGTTACTTGTAAAACCTATGGAGTACTTACTGGTTTTGGTTGTTGTATCACCTCTGAATTGAGAACCTCAGCTTTCGATAGAGTTAACATGCAATATCCTGGGTCTTCCCCGTCCAATTGGTTAATGCTGACTCTTTGTAACAGGTTGTGTAGGTTGTCTTGCCCCCTCTCCCCGCCCCCAGAAAATGAAGAAAAAAGAAAAAGTTCTGTGAGTTGTCTGAAGATGGGTGTAAAGGAAGATAAATAGATGAAATGAAGTAATTAAAGAAAACCATTTTTGGGGAGGTGTACTCTTAACATATTTAGAAAATCACATCTAGACCATTTTGTATTTATTTAATTTTTTTCTTGGCTTAAAATTATCACATCAGGGTATTTTTATGATGCACTGATGAAGGGTTAATACAGGTAAATACTGTTTTCCAACTCATTTTGGTCGCTGCTGCCCTCCTGCAACCCGAATTTGGGAGCCCCGAAACTCAGCCATACATCACATACCTGAGGTAATTGCTAAATATGTAGTCATTAGTTCATCTGTTTGATACTGCGTGCAGAAAATGCGTCCTATGATTGTTTGATGTGGGTAGATGTTCAATTGTTGGGTTCAAGCCACCTTCTAAAACTATTGCGTGCTTTTTGTTCTAAAATGTTCATGCCCATATGAGAACATTGGGTGCTCTCTATGGGTATTGGACCAGGGATGAATGAAGAATCAAAGGAGAGATAGGGTGGCAAGACTGCAAAGTATAGCTAAATGGCAATGTGGCCGACTTCTGATCTGATCAGATCTGATGTGAAATTTCTAGTAGGCTCTAATATGTAGGGGGATAGAGTGAACTTTCATAAAGATGTTTGAAATATGGTCCGACATTTTCTTGGAACTGATTTGGAAATTACAAGATGAAATTAACGAAGTCAATATAATTGTGATTTGGTGCAGTTGGCTGGTGGCGTCTACCACTGTGGGTTCCACTGCAGCATATGGAGTGCACCATCTGAGAAACAGATCCATCCCTAGTGCAAGGAGTCACTAAGAAATCTCAATCTCGTCACATGGAAAGCATACTCTGACGTGTAAATCTGCTTTCCGCTTGGAACATTCAATGACAGAAACTCTGAAATGGCAGTCAAGTGACTATTTTGACTGGCCAGTATTTGTGACCAAACTCACTGTGTTGGGTGTTCATTATGAAGAAGTGTAGCAGTTCAGCGGCAGATAGTAGGGTCCTTGACTGTGAAGATGCGGATCATGACTTCATAGTTGGAACTTAGAAGAGAGGCAAATTGAACATTTTTTTCTTTTTATCTTTGTCATTTGTTTTTTGTCTTTCTGTAAATTATAATGTGTATGAAGGGGAGCCTTGGAGCAACGGTAAGGTTGTCTCCGTGTGACCAAAAGATCGCAGATTCGAGCCGTGGAATCAGTCACTGACAAAGTCAGGTTAGGCTGCCTACAATTCACCCCTTGGGGTGCGGCCCTTTTCCAGATCTTGCGTGAACGCGGGATGCTTGTGCACCAGGCTACCCCTGTAAATTGTAACGTGTAAGAACCAAGAAGTGTACACGATCCTCCTTTTCCCAAATGAGATGTAACATCGGTGGAAGGCAAAGTTCGGCATAACACAAAACTTTGAAGAACCTGGTCTCCGGGACTGGGGCAACTTAAATCCGAGTTGATTGAATGGCAAAATTGCATGAGTTGAATTGTTGAAGGATGAACCATGCGTTTCTTTTTGTTTTTTCGGTCAAAATATATTGCTAGGATATTATAAGCTGAAAATTGTAACTTCATATTGAAATGTCTTGTCTTCAGATGCCTAGTAGGGGTTAGGAGGTGGTGATATTATCACACCATAATACTCTCGATCATTTTTTATTTATGTGAATAAATGGCGTGTAGATATTAAAAAAGATTGTGTTAATATCCCTACTTTGACCATTTGTTTCAAGAAACAAATGCACCTTTGCCAGCAAGTATATATGTCACAAAATGAAAATAAATTTCCAGAAACTTGAGCTGAAGGACGAATACCAAGCAGTTTGAAACTAATTATTGGCTTATTGCCATGAAATAATAAGAAATGTGTAACAAACAAGTTCTTTCAACGTAGATTCCGCTTTTGCTGGGTCTAAAGAGATTCAGATGTAGACAATCTTATCTCTACATATATGATTACATATAAAAAGACTGTTTCCAGTAGGCCCACATAAATAATCACAACAGTGCAATTCTAAGAATGACATGATGATAATTTTCTCACCAAAAAAACAAAATAAAAAAGCCACTACTTAAATTATTTTGATGTCATCTAAACAATACAAGGTTGGAGAAGATTGAGAATTTTCCTCAAACTTTCCTCACAATTTTATGAGAAAAATTTTGTCACTTGTTTCTAACAATTTTTTCATCAAACTTTCCTCCATATTTTTTTCTTTTGTGATTTTCTCTAAATCAAACATAAGAAAAAAAGTAACTTTCCTAAATTTTTTTCTTTTTTCCAAACTTTCCAAGATCCAAACAGAACCTAAAACTTGTACTGTTCAAAATTATATCCTCGAAAGGATAATTTCTCTTAACCATTTTTAATTTTAATCTAGAAATTTTATTTATCAAACAAACTGATTGTGTCGTAAGTACGCATACTAATCAACATTCACTTAATTTGACCGATGTAAAATATACACAATAGCATTTTGTATGCCCCAAAGCTTTAAATGATACAAAATGATTGTGCTTCCTTTCTTATTTTTATTACAAAAAAATTCATGATTTGGACTGATCTTACTATTTTGAATAACCAAGCCATGTCTTAGAAAATAAAAGGGCATGAATTTAATTAGGTTTTGTTTGGCTCAGCCTTACACCAAATCATCCTTCTGAAAAAACCCTTAAGCAACATTTTCACAAGCAACCATTGACAAATCTCCAATAGGGCTCGTTTGTTGTGAAAAATAAATGAACAAAAACCGTTTCATCAAGCTCGCTTACTTAACGAGCGAAGCTCGAACATGAACTCTCGGGCTCTCAAACACAGTAATCATGACTCATCCTAGCTGTAGGTCAGCATTGATTATCTAAATCAAATAGGCTTCTTGAGACTGTCATATAGTTGAATTGGTTGCTTTTCATCATTGATGGAGAGACACTACAGAACCAGTTCGAAAGCCACCACACAAAACATAAAAAGGGCATCATAGGCAAAATTATAGCATCAACCGTTTGTCCTCAGATCCTGATGCAGCAGCAATGGCAAGGGAAACGAGACGTAAGAGAGTTTACTTGTCACTGAGTAGTAGCAGTACTCATGGTGCAGGTAGATGGTTCAGAGGACGTGATGATGTTCTGAAGCTCGGTGGTGACTTTGTCCATAGTAGGCCTAACGTTGTTTGATATGCAATTGAGTGCAATCCCCATACATGCCCGCAGTTGTTGCTGGATGTCTTCATTGATCAGCACCCTGTTCTCATTTATTACACGGTCAAGAGACTTGGTAAAATGCTCAGGTGTGCACCATCGTATTGCCCTGAAGAACTCTTTGTCTACTGCCCGTTTTCCTGTCAAGAGCACAAGAAGAAACACACCAAAGGAATACACATCTATGCTCTCTGTCACCAGCTGTGTCTTCAAATATAGAGGGTCAAGATAACCCAGAGTCCCTATAACTTCATCTTCCACATGTGTCCCGCCCTTAGGGATAGGAACAGAAGTACTGAAATTGGCCAGTTTGGCAGCATTGTCTTGATCCAAGTACACATTCAT
This sequence comes from Lophocereus schottii, assembly GCA_002740545.1. Lineage (NCBI taxonomy): Eukaryota > Viridiplantae > Streptophyta > Magnoliopsida > Caryophyllales > Cactaceae > Lophocereus > Lophocereus schottii. The sequence goes on along the minus strand of NCQV01008108.1, from coordinate 8,275 downwards.
AGGCTTCAAGTCCCCATGGATAATGGGCCTGGGAAAAGCAGAGTGGAGAAAAGCAAGTACACGAGATACATCCCATGCAATCCTCAGTCTGTCCTTCCATCCTAGAGGGGGAATCACTTGATTCTGACTTCTGAATATTACATCATGAAGACATCCATTTTCTACAAATTCATAAATAAGAACTGGCTTTTCTGTCTCAAGGCAACACGCTAGGAGCTTATGAACGTTTTTGTGAACACTCATCTGTGCTGCAACTGCAATTTCTCGACAAGAACCAACTAAAATGTCATTCTCAGGAAAATGTTCTTCAAACAACTTGGCCAAAACACGTCTTCCTTCCCAAACACATTGGTACCACCTCCAAGCCCCAAATCTACTATGCAAGATCCAATCTGTAAAATTATTGTTGAGATCATCAATGGACAAGCAGCAAATCGGGCTGGTCTTACCGTGAAACAAGGAGACCCTTTCCGCCAGTAATACCCTTTCATTCTTTATAAAATTTTGATGACTTCCACAGAAAATCTTCCTCTTGCTTTCCTACATTGATGAGACAAACAAATTGACTAACTACTACCTTTTTCAGATACTACTTCTGTGACCACACTAGACTTGAAAAAAAAGCAAGCATAAGTTGGATTGGAAACCATACTCACAAATTGAACATGCGAGAGAGACAGATTCTGTGAAAATGTGGCAGTATTTGGGGTCGAGATGGATGGTTCAGAGGCTGTGACGATGGTCTTGAGCTCTGTTGCAACTTCTTCCATAGTGGGCCTATTGTCTTTCTCAAGGGCTACACACTTGAGTATTATCTCAATACATGCCTGCAGTTGCTGCTGGATGTCCTCATTGACGATCATTCTGTCCCTAATGATTAGAGGGTCGACAATCTCAGTGAAATGCTTGTGTCTGACTGCTGCGGTGACAGATGGCATCCCTTGAACGAACTCTGCAGGGATTAGTCCTGTCAAGAGCTCAAGAAACAGAGCACCAAATGCAAACACATCTACATTCTCCGCCACCGTCCCTGTCATAGCATAGTGAGGGTCCATGTAACCAAGAGTCCCACAAATAGCATCTACCACAAGTGGCTCCCCCTCGGGGATACAAAGAGATAAATCAAAACCAGTCAGCTTGGCAGAATTGTCTTTATCCAAAAGCACGTTCAAAGTAGTCAAATCTCTATGAACGATGGGCCTGGGAAAAGCAGAGTGGAGATAAGCAACTGCATGAGATATCTCCCACGCAATCCTCAGTCTGTCATTCCATCCTAAAGGGGGTGTCATTTGATCCTGACTTCTGCGTAGTATACTCCCAAGATATCCACGTTCTACAAACTCATAAATAAGAATCGGTGACTTTGTCTCAAGGCAACATGCGAGGAGCTTATGAACGTTGTTATGAATACTCATCTGTGTTGCAACCGCGATTTCTCGACAACACATTTCAGAATGAGAAGAATAAAATTCTCTACACTGGGCCAAAACAGGTCTTCCTTCCCAAACACATTGGTACCACTTCCCAATACCCCCAAAATCTTGACGCAATATCCAATCTTCAAATTTAGTGTTGAGATCACCAATAGACAAGCAGCGGATGGGGAAGGTCTTACCATGAAACAAGGTAACGCTTTCCTCCAGTAACACCTTTCCATTCTTTATAAAATTTTGATCACCTCCATGGAAAATCGGCCTCTGGCTTTCCTGCATTGATCAGAAAATCAAACTAAGAAACTACTACAGTTTCCAGATCCAACTTATGTGACCATTGAGAAATCCAATTAAAAGTCAGATTGGAGACAATATTATTAAATAACATGTGACAGAAAGACAAAGAGATAGAACTTCTGCAAAAATAATCCTACTATTAGATTTTGCTGGGTCTGGCTTAACTCACCACAGATCGAAATATACTCTGTATCTTTTTTTTAATCTTAGCACCTTCCATGATGACCTGGGACTTTGATATCTTCAGAAAAAACCAGCAGAAGGGAGCTTCCGATTCTTTGGATGTCAAAAGTCCTCTGTATATACTGTTGCTGGCTACGTTGACATTGACTTCACCTATTAGTGTGTTGACAAGTCAGAGAACGTGTACACGCGCTCGAATTTTAGTTCAAGGAACGGAACTCACTGTGATTGTATCTGTTGGTTCCACCTCTCCATAAGAAATTATATTTGTACTAATAACAAACATACGAAAAGTACACAGGCTCATTGTGATTGGTTCTTTTACTTTTTTTGCATTAAAACCCGTGTTTTACAGTAATATTCTTAATCGAATTGTTCCTCTGCTAGCACGTCATGTTAGTGTAGATTGACGCCCATGTTTTTTGGTGCATTAAAAATGATTGTTATATTCAACTTAAAAGGTGAGCTTGGGATTGATTTCTTGGAGTGTCAGAATCAATTTAGAAAATATCCTCGATAACCAATGTCCAGGTTTGGGTTGATCTTAATAGTCTGAATAACCAAACCATGCTTTAGAAAATACAAGGGCGTGAATGAATCAACATCTGCAGATGTATTATGTTGATCATAGCGTTTCAAAATCTATATTCCTTTGCTGTTCCTTCGCCTGTTTATCAGGTCTTGCTTGGCTCAATCATTCTGGAAACATTTAAGCCATACCTACACAGACAGCTAATAATACAAATTCTCTTATAGGCCTTGTTTATTGTCCAAATAACTGAACATAAGCAGTTTCAACAATCTCACTTATCAAATAAGTAAAGCTCGAACAGTAAACGCTGGAATTCTCAAACAAGCTCAAGAAACAGTGAAGTTGAATCAAGTGACTGAATCCAATACCAAGATTGGCTCTCCACCTGTTTAAAATCCCATCGCAGGCCTTTTTGGGAAGACCTGGTTTAATCATCTGTGCTTCTTGCTCACATTTTGTACACCAGTAGAGGGCAATCTTCTCCGCAATTGGGTTACTGTGGAAACTGCAGGTTCTCCCTGCAGAAATTCTCATTAAAAATTCCTTCCGTTGATGAATCAAAGCTGCGAAGTCACCCATATCATGATGCAACTGTCTGTCTGCAGTATCCTCTTCTGATCCACTGGATCCTCAGGAAGACCGAAATGCAGATGCAATTTTGATGGACCATTGAAACAAGTGCACCACTAGTTTCGTCAGCTGCTTAACAGATTCATCAAGAGGAACTATGACAGCTTGCCAAAGGAAATATCTGTGCAGGAATCTAACAAATATGAACACCTACGGTATCCAACAAAGTGAAGATTGATATGGTCATTTACTATTCTGTTGCATGTTTGGATCAATCTCTACTTCTAGGCACAGGTTTTTCTTACATTTTGCAGAGTTATTTGACAGGGTATCTTCGGTTTCTTTCCAAATATGAGCTGCCTTTGGGTATTTTCCCTTGATTTGTGCAACGAGCTGCTTCGCCTCTTCAACTTTTGAAATGCTAGCCAGACCTTCCACAAGAGACTTCATCGTGGTAAAATACGGCACCCAATCCTTCTCCATAGACTGCTTAGAAAAATGCAATGCGGACACATAATCACCACCTTGACATAAGAAAGAGATCAGAGTGTAATAGCAATCAGCATCCGGTTCACACCCATGCTTGACCATAGTGTTAAACAAGTTTTTTGCATCCTCAAATTTCCCTTCCTTACAAAAACCATGGATCAAAGTAAGGTAGATAGTTGAATTCGGGTTCAGCCCCCTTGCAAGCATCCCATCCAACAAAGCCTTAGCCTCATATGACCTCCCCAATTTGCACAAGCTTTTAATCCTGAAGTTATACGTGCTAGGCCCCGGTTTCATTCCATACTCTTCCATCAACTTCAGCACCTTTCCCACGTCATCATGCTTACCCTCTTTATAAAACCCAGCTATCAAGTGCCCAAAAGTTGTCTCGTTCGGCTTGCACCTCTTACTAACCATCTCAGAGAGAACTGAATATCCCAAACAAGACTTATCCAGCTCACAATAAGCCTCAATCACATGATTATAACTCTCAATATCAGGTTCAATGTTATACATTTTGGGAAAATCCGTAAATATCCTCTTAACTTCATCAAACTTTTTAGCTAAAATGCAAGCAAACAACAAAGCATTGAGAGATTTAACGGTCCTATGTATACCCAGTTCGCCCATTTCCTCAAAAGTAGCTATGGCATTCTTTAGCAGACCTGCAAAAGGCATTGTGCATCAATGTTAGGCTATATTCTGTCGAGTTCTCAGGTCCAAATACCTAGAGACCCTTCTAATCTGGAAAATGGGAGTAAAACCCATAGTAATCTAGATCTAGGGACATCTAAACTAGAAACCCTGTTTTTTCTCCCATTGTATCACAGAAAACCCAACTTCTACCAAATCAACAGAAACAACTATTTCATTTCACAGTAAACAAACCAAACAAGCATTGGCAATGTCATGATTAACCCAGATGAGCCCTTTTTGAGACCAAAAAAATACGTCAGTACAAATTTGAATTGAAAACCAAGTTCTCATCTTTTCGTCATCAATTCAATCAGATTATTACACTCGGGCAATCTCACAAGGCACACCCAAAACTCACTTCATTCTACTCATTCCAAGAGTTAATTCTCAAGTTCAATCAACATAATTCCAAAATGAAACATCAAACAGACGAACAAAAATCAATCTTTACCAGCTTGACCATAAAGAATGATGGAGTGAGAAACGAAACGCTCGTTTCGCCAATCAGGGCGAATCTTGAGCTCCTCAACCAAAAGGCGGATACCATCAAAACAATCGGATTGAGCAAGCTTAGAGATGGCGACGGACATGGCAACACGATCGAGGGTGTTTTCTGGGGAGAGAGTCGCTGTGCGGCAAATATGGAGGATTCTTTCTGGGTTAGCTTCGGACTTTAGGAGAGAAAGAACTGCCCTTGATTTTTGTCTCCCTGTTGTTGAAAAATCTGAGGTTAAGATTGAAGATTGAGTGGAGAAATTCCAGCGCTGAAGAAGGGTTCTGAAAGAATTGATGCGCCTGATGAAGGGCGCCATTGTTGGAGCTCAGAGTCACTGGTACCAGTTTAGAGAGCAAGCAGGTCTGGGTCCAGAGAGACAGAGAGAGAGAGAGAGAGGGCCCAAAAAATAAAAAAAGTTAAAAAGGGGGCAAATGGAAGGATCGAGTGAGGGAGGCCCAGGCAAAAAAAAAACCGAAAGGATCCAGTGATAAACGGGGTTTTGAACCCGACGTGAATCGAACACGCAACCTTATGATCTGAAGTCGCACGAGGTACCCTTGCGCAACCCATCTTGTTATTCGATTGTGTTAATATACAAGTATTAATCTTCAAAGAGAAAAGCCAAAGGGCAAAAAGAGAAGGATCCGGTTTTAAACCAGGGGTTTGAACCTGACGTGAATCGAACACGCAACCTTCTGATCTGGAGTCAGACGCGCTACCATTGCGCCACAGATCCTGTTGATCGATTGTGATAGTACTAACTATCTTTCACGGTCTAGACCGTTGTCAAACTTTGAAAGAACAACCTATACTCTATGTTGTTGAATTCATTAAAATAAAACTCATTAATATGTTTGGATAATAAGGAATAGCTGTGTCTACACTAAGGAAATTCGTATGTACATATTTCATTTTTTATTTTTTGTTGTTGATTAAGTGTGAAATTCAATTGAAGACGTATTCATGCACACATACATATAAAGTTATAAAATTGAGTATATTAGATATTTACTTCGTTTTGAATGTCAAGTAGAACATTTTTTTTGGCTTTTCTTTGTTAAATTCATATCTGTAGGATTTATGAATTAATGTTGCTATGTCCCTTAGTTTCAATGATGTGTTCAAGTCATTATTGAATGCTAGTGATATCCTTTCTTTTTTTTTCAACCATTAATGCCAGTGATATTCTTGTTAGGACGCCTAATTTGGTTCTATATTAATGATGTTGTTAAGTATGTGTTGAAAAGTTGATTTTTAATGGTTTATAAGTATATCGTAGTGCTACGAGAGTTTATGAATATGTGCGCATCAGTGCATGCATATAAATTTACGGGATTTTAATCCACATTATCAATTTAAGAGAATAATGTTAAGTTCATAAGATTAGCTATTTTAAACCTTAAAAAAAAAAAAACTTTTCACCTGTGGATTTAAGTAATGCAAAAAAAGAAATATCGTAGTTTGAAATGACTTGAAAGCCTTTAAAATAAATCTCCCACAAGTTTGATAGTTATTAAATTTGACAAGCCCCATGGCATTAACCCAATGGAAAATGTATGAAAGAACTTTTTGCGCTAGAAAGTACGTTGAGACACATGGTTTGGTCCCATTTTGATATATATATATATATATATATATTCTGTTTTGTAGAAAGTAAATCAATCGAGGAGCCTATTGCCATTAATTACAAGTTTTATCACAGTTCATTAGTACGGTTATAAAGTATGCCCAACCAAAATTTGAGTTATGTACTCAAGGAATCTTTGTCCCTCAATTAGTGTATTAGACTTGCATTCTCTTCAACAAAAAGGACATTATTTTTTAATTAAGAAAGGACATGAATATCATCATTAATCAACCAGAATCAGCACAAAGGTCTTGAAAAACTAGATCGAGAACCAAACCTAAAAAACCATTCAACCAAACCTTAAGATTGAGTCATAAGGACATTACTAGAGAATTAGTGTAAATATTTTTTAACCAAGTATGATACTTAAGATAGTCAAACCTATCATTCTCCAGTGTTTTATTTCACCCAACTCTCTTAAGTAGGCCAATTTACTCTTGCTTTTTACTATGATGCAATGATCATCAAAATTTAAACCAACACTTATAATTTTAGAATAAATTGTGCCAATTTTATCAACTTCACTGAATTGACTCGATTAATTAATTATGGGCCACCCTTGATATTTAATAGATGAAAAATCGGTTGAAATCTTTCTAATTATAGATATACTCTAATCTCTATGACAAATTGTTAGGTCCAATTTCCACCCCAATTTAATTCAATTGTGCCCACACCCTTCCTTATTTGATTTACATCTAGCCCATTCTCAATAATCAATACTCATCAACTCAAAAACATATATAACCAGCCAATGCAATGACTGCTATTGCTTGCTTCTCTCTTTTTTTTCTTTTTCCGTAAATCAAATAAAATTCACCATTTTTTTCCTTCTTCCCAAAAAACGAAAGAGAAAGAACAGAGAGAAAGACGCCAGAAAATGGTGCATCCAATAGCAGAGGCGAATGAGAATAGCCCTTTCGGAAACCTCACACCCACCGAGTTCTATGCCCGCCACTCAGTGAGTCACTCGTCAGAGTTCATCACCAACTCGTGCGGCCTCAAGCTCTTCACTCAGTGGTGGACCCCGCTTCTCTCTTCTCCTCCGACTGGTGTAATCTGCATGGTTCACGCGTTCACCTGCGAGTCAAGCCGGGCGGTTCAGTTAACCGCGGTTTACTTCGCCAAAGCCGGGTTTATTGTGTGCGCAATCGACCATCAAGGCCACGGATTTTCCGACGGACTTAAAGCCCACATTCCCGATGTAAATTCCGTCGTTGATGACTGTGTTGTGTTCTTTGACAGATTTCGTGAGCGTCACGTGCCCCACTCAGTTCCGTCATTTTTGTATGGGGAGTCGCTGGGTGGGGCCATCGCGCTGCTCATCGCGCTCCGACGAGCGGGCGCGGAGGGGCCGAGGTTGGAGTTTGATGGGATGGTGTTGAGTGGGGCCATGTGTGGGATCAGCAACAAGTTTCTTCCGCCATGGCCATTGCTGCACTTCTTGGGTTTGTTGGCTGCTCTTGTGCCTACTTGGCCTGTTGGTTTTACTCGCGGCTCTATTGCTCAGCGCTCCTTCAAGGTCAGCTTACAATCTTACATGGTTTTACGGATGTCGGCTAGTTTAACTAACAGAGTATATAGAAATTGGAATCAGAATTATTGTATGCTTAATTATTCTACATATACAATAGTCTACTAATCTTTTTGCTTGTTAGAATAATAATAATAATCATCATAATAATAAGAAGAAGAAGATAGGAGGAGGTTGACCTTTGTACTCAACTGAAGTGGGAATAACAAGTTTGAAAGATCATTTGACTATCCATATGAGGGTGAATAAGATCTATCTAGAGTTGGTCAAGAACTTTTGAGCAAATCTAAATTCAAATTAATGAGTTTTAAATATTGCACTAGTAATCAGCTGAGGTATGAGTCCTAAAAATTGTACATCCCATTTCAAACCTAGCCCGGAATCTTGAACAATAGCATCACCGATGTTGATTTTTTTT
>NCQV01007796.1:14705-31182 GCA_002740545.1 Lophocereus schottii | reverse complement strand
AGACCCCGCGAAAGCGGGACCCACACTAGGAGTTGTTGTTGTTGTTGTTGTTGTCTAAGGGTTTTGAGGAAATATGATTATCTTTAGGTCTTTTTTTCATCTTATAATGACTTTATTTGGTACTAGTTCTCACAATCTGCTACTTATAATGTAAATATTTTATTTTCTATCATTAGAGGCCCATCGTGCTTAGTAAAGTAATTAAAGGTTAATTAGAGAGTTTTAACCATTAGTTGAACTAAGTCGGCACTAGATCCTGGTGTTCTACTAGCTTCTAGTTTATAGAGACTGCTAATCTTAGCCACAACTTCCTTAAGTTAGGCACAGCACAAATTTGTTTTGTTTCCTACCTCAAACTGTAGTCACTAATCAATTTTTTATGTTTTTAAGTATAGTGGGGCTTTACTTAAGAAATTATAATATTGAAGACATAAAGTTCGATTGAATAATATTTCCTTCTGGGAAACCTCTCTTATTCCAAGCTTAAAAGTTCAAATGTTACAATGGAAAGATTGAAGAGAGACTCAAGTTACTAAGATCATCATAAATACTTGCTAATAGAGAAATGGAGATTCCGGACTTCTCTCTTCCTCAGTATGCTCAAATGATAGTATCCCTTCTCAGCACTCTACTTCTCCTTTTATAGAGGAGTTGGAGTATTGATAGGCCCGTAAGCACACCGTGGCGTTGTAGTAGATCAAGGTCAATCCCGCAAAGACTAGGTTGATCTATTAGGCTACATTCCCTCAAGATATGCTAGGTGAATCTAAGTTTGAGAATGAAATTTAACTAATCTACTGTCTAATCTAATGGATAAATAATCATGAAATTATACAAAACTAGCAATTTCTCAATTCATGCATCAATCAAGCACTTCTTCCTTAACTGGTTGTTTTAAATCGAAATATCACAACCCTCTTTCAAGGTGAAGTGAAATACCTAGATCAAATCAGTCATCAATTCTCATGGATCCTCGATTAGCACATGATTATCAAATCATGGTTTCCCAGTTGGTAATTCTCTGTCGAGAACACACAATCAAGTTAAATCCTAGGATTCCAGTATTAGAGATTTCACCTTTTAGTCCTTCATCTAAATACCCATAACATGCAACAAAGTGATCAAGTTTCTCACAAGACAATAAACTTCTAGGATCCAATAAAACAATCCAACAATGCTAAAATACTCAAAGAGATAAACAACAAATCATTTGCATAAATCCAAAATCAAAATGAAGCCATAATAAAAATTACAAAACATAAATCTAATTTAGAAAAGAGAGGAGAAGAGAAGAGAAAAGAGATGCTCAGCGAAGATCATGCCTGAACCGTCGTGCAAACTCGGGATGGAATCCTTGCAAATCCTCACTTCAACTCGATCTCTCTCCCCATCTAACCTAAAATCCTAAACAACTTGAAGAGAGAAAAAGGAATGGAATGGGATATGGAGATGGGATGTGTATTGAAATGAGGATGAGAGCCCCCTTTTGTAGCAAAGCTACTGGAAGCCGAACAGCCACACGAATAAATGGCATTAAAATCTACTTAGAAGTTGAAAAGTCGTGAGAAAACAAACAGCCTCGCGGGAAAGAGGTCCACCACGGACCGTGGCCTTCACCACAGACCGACCGTGGTTAGCTCTGGCTCGACATTCTTCTGTTCTTCTTTCTCTCCACAGGCATGCCAACTCAGGGGCATCTGTAGGGAGTCAAAATATGCTTAAATGAGGGTCAAAACAAGGGTAAAATGGTCTAAAATCTTGCAAAACATAGAAAAGAACCATACCCGAGCATAAAATGGAAAAAAGAAGACAAACTATAACATGAAGCACATAATTTTCGCTTAAAATAGAGGAAAATAACATTAAAATAATATATACATTAAGCACTTATCAAACTCCCCCATACTTAAACCTTTTCTTGTCCTCAAGCAAACACTAAATAAATTCGGCTAAGGGAAATGCATCTAGACCTCAAAACATAACAACATCCCTAAAGTAGGCAAGTCATAGCATATCATAAACAAGAATGCCAATCAATGCCAACCCCAAATAGTGTGCAAAACATTTCAAATTTAGAAGAACGTGAATGTTTTTGAAAATGTACGAGAGCAAGAGCTCGATATCAAACTTGATCACCCCTAAGGAATCATAAAGCATATCATGCAAGCACATGGAATTGATTAGAGTCAAATAGACTGGTAGAGCCTCACTTTTGGAAAATATGGAACACTCTTGCTCATGTGTTTGAAATATAGCTTAGGTTCACTCAAGACTCATTCCAAATATGCAATCTACCATATGCTTGACAAGACTCTCAAATCCTCCACCACTAAAATGCAATGTGCACAAGATAATTAAGAGGACCTTATATGGGTTTTAATGTGGGCTAGAAGGGTCAAGGAAAAGGAGTGGACGAATGCATTTGGGCAATGTGGAGCTATGTAGCCAAATGACTAGGAGCATCCAACCAAAGCACCAATTAACCAATAAATTCACCAACACTCCAAACTCCAACAACATAATCAACATACCCTAATGAATCATATAGGAAATGAGTTGATAAAGAAAGGAATACAAGCTACTTACATATCCAATGCCAATCATTTATTCATTCTTTTTTTTTCTTTTTTTTCTTTTTTTTCTTACTTTTTTTCTTTGTTTTTGCAACATGATTTTTTTTCTTCTTTTATTTTTATTCTTCTACTTTTTTCCCTTTTTTTAAATTTTTTGCCTTTTTTAGGAAATTAAAAAAACAAAAATTACAATTATTGAAAGGCATAAGATCACTAACTATCAACTCATAACCAAATATATATATTTAGAACCCAAACAAGAGGGAACAAAAGCAAATGGTCAATATCATCAATTCCTCAACAAACCAACATATTAAAGTCACCTTAAACTCAACTATCCCTAAAACTACCCACTACATAGATGAAGTGATGCTCCATAGACTTTGCTTAAAGGTTAGATTATGTGTTTGGCCAAGATTATGAAGGGATCACAACAAAGATAGATATAAACTCAAAGGGGCTAGCAAAGGGAATAAACATGTAATAAAAGGGATAGGCTATGTGGCTATGTGGCTAAAACGATCAAAGAAAGAAATTCCTCTATCACATCATCAAATATGCACATACTAATGTGGCTTTGAACAAGAGTCCAAGCAAGTTATAGAGATGCAACATAGAAGAGTCACGCACATGAAGGAAACATGAGACTAGATATAATGATTAGTCCAAATAAGGCTCAAAATCTCACGAGACATCTACCAAAGTTTCAATTAACCTCATGAAATGACTCAATGTGTAAACATTAGTGCTAAAGACTCCAAAGGATAACAAAGTTCATAAGTAAATATTCACAAAGCCTTCACAAACTTTTAGCACCAAAACGGATTGTACATCAAAAGTTATTCAAGCTCATGAAAGCTATTTTGCCTAGCAAAAATATCATTGGCGGTTAAGTCAAACCAATCCACACCATCCGTTCATGCTATCCTATATGCAAACATAAATGCAACTAAATGCAAAACACTAATGCAAACAAAAAGAAACCTAAAACTATATGCTCTAACATGTATGCAAACTAATAACCAAAAATGAAAAACATGAAGCTACCTTTCCCCCAAGCTTAGATAAAGCATTATTATTCAAAGGAAAGAAAACTTATAGAAGGGGAACAAAATAAAACAATCTCACCAGGTTAGGTGCAAAGTGCACCTAAGCTATGCGCCCTCGTAATAACCGGGGCACATGGAGCATCAGCCACTCCATCACAATGTCAAGACTCAACTCATGAAAGCAGATGTCGTTAAAGCACACAGGAGCTTATTAAACTCTTGGGACCACAGTTTAGTGAATAAAAGGTAATAGGTAAGAACCAAAATCGAACCAAAGACATTAAGCATCCTCTTAAACTTATTAATCGCCTTAGAAAAATCATAAGAAGGATTAAAGAATGTAGTCCATGTGATTTTCTTAGGTAAGTCTCCTAGGTATACACAATAAGGGTTCATAGAAGGTTCACACCCTCTAAAGTAACCTAGGGACACAAAATTATTAGCATTCCCACCAAGCACATCAAACACGTTATTCTCATAGCCCAAATCATTATCAGCATCACAAATTAGGAAATTATTAATGGGTTCATCAAGATAATACTCGAGGGACTGAGAAGGCAGTGAACAAAGAGGGGAAACATCAAAGTGATCAAGGAGATTAGAGAGAACATCATCATCAAAACAAAGGCCAGGAGATGCATAAACACATCACATGAACCCTCCAAAATAGTCCCAACTAGATCATGCACCTTATCTAAAGTATCTTCTGACTCAAAACATGCGTTAACAACACCAAACCTAGCATCAGACCCAAAAGGTTCCCCCACCTCGAATCCTATGCACTGAGCGAAAGGGAAGGATGAATCATGTAAGGATAGGACAACATCAGTATTGTCCATAGGTGATGCAAAGTGAGGTTGAGCATAGCATGCATAATAAGGACACGAATTTATGTCATGGTCAGAAGAATTACAGAAATCACACCAGAAAAGAACATAATACTTTCTAGCATAAAATGCACAAGGATCAGGAAATAAATATTTAGAAACACGACTAGCCTTCTCAAACTCAAATTAATCCCAAGTAATCCACTCAAGCAAATACCATGTATCATCAACATTTTTATCATGAAAACCCTAAAACTCTAAAAGTGCTTGGGTTTGACTATTCACACCCTCATCAACAATGGCCAAAACTTCTCATTTACTCACACAATAATCGCATTGAGCAAGAAAAGCATTTAAACGCTTAAAATACCTCCAAAATAGTTGAAGCTAGAATTAGGGGAAATAGAAAATTGCCATTGTTGTTAAATTTTTTTTTATTTTCAATTTCAAAGAAAAACAAAATGCTTAGTCAAACCTATAAGGAAAAACCCAAAATCTAACGCTAGTCCCCGGTAATGGCGCCAAAAACTTGATAGGCCCGTAAGCGCACGGTGGCATTATAGCACATCAAGGTCGATTCCACAGAGACTGGGTTGATGTGTTCGGCTATATTCCCTCAAGATATGCTAGGTGAATCTAAATTTGAGAATGAAATTTAACTAATCTACTATCTAGTCTAATGAATAAATAGTCATGGAATTATACAAAATTAACAATTTCTCAATTCATGCGTCAATGAAGCACTTCTTCCTTAACTGGTTGTTCTAAAACCAATAATCGAAGTATCACAACCGTCTTTGAAGGAGAGGTGAAATACCTAAATGAAATCAATCATCAATTCTCATGGATTCTTGATTAGTTTAGGTTCATTAGGCACACGATTGTCAAATCAATGGTTTCTCAGTTGGTAGTTCTCTCTCGAGACATCACACTGTCAAATCAAGTCCTAGGATTCCGGCATTAGAGATTTCACCTTTCAGTCCTTCATCCAAATATCCATAACATACAAGAAAATGATCAAATTTCTCACAAGACAATAAACTTGTAGGATCCAATAAAACAATCCAACAATTCAAAGATACTAAAAGAGATTAACAACAAATCAAGAATTTAACTAGTATTTGCATAAATGCAAAATCAAAATGAAGCCATAATAAAAATTAGAAAACATAAATCTAATTTAGAAAAGAGTGGAGAAGAGAAGAGAAAAGAGATGCTCAGCCAAGATCATGCCTGAACCGTCGTACAGACTCGGGATAGAATCCTCGCAAATCTTCACTTCAACTCGATCTCTCTCCCCCTCTAACCTAAAATCCTAAGCGACTTGAAGAGAGAAAAAGTAATGGAATGGGATATGGAGATGGGATGTGTGTTGAAATGAGGATGAGAGCACCCTTTTGTAGCAAAGCTACTGGAAGCCGAACAGCCACATGAATAAATGGCATTAAAATCTACTTGGAAGTTGAAAAGTCATGAGAAAACAAACAGCCTCACGGGAAAGAGGTCCACCACGGACCGTGGCCTTCACTACGGACCGACCATGGTCAGCTCTAACTCGCATGCTTATGTTATTCTTTCTTTCCATGGCATGACAAGTCAGGGGCATTTATGGCAAGTCAAAATACACTCAAGTGAGGGTCAAAATAACGGTAAAATGGTCTAAAATCCTGTAAAACGTAAAAAACAACCATATTCGAGCGTAAAATGGAAAAAAGAGTATAAAATATAACATAAAGTGCATAATTTTTTCTAAAAATGGAGAAAAATGACCCTAAAATAATATATACATTAAGCACTTATCAACTATTTAGGATGCCCTAGTGGATATAGCACATACATTGATATTTTCATATGACCACAACTCTACTCACATCGCTACAGTAGACTGCATTATTTTACTGACTTAACACTTCAGAAATAGTATAATAATGGCGTAACAAGTTTTCAAAGCCTTTAATGATGACAAGACTAGTCATCTATCTTTAGATTCTATATGTCTTCATCTCCAATAATGTCTTTCAGTCTATCATTATCCAGATAATGATCAAAATTTTCATCAACTGAAAGATGCTCTGGATCGTATCTTTCAAATAATCCGTAAAGATATCTTTTTCCTTTTTCTGTTATGAATTTTCTAGCACAAACATCATAGAGATAATCAAAAATATCTTTTGAAGTAGCTCCTTCTATCTTGGGGTATTCGCTGAGATCATCATGGTAGATGAAAGTAGTGTTCCCACAATAAATTAGTATATTTCCTTATTTAATAAATGCCCCCATTTGATGATAAATATTATAAAAATCGATGGCTCTTGCTAAATCTAGATCACTAACTCGTTGTTGTCGTTCTAAAAATCATTCTTATCAATAATCATTGAATCACCTAAATCAACTAAATGAATAAGATAATGGGCTGGTTTGACTTTTCTATTTTCATACTCAATTGCTACGCAGTGCACCTTGACATACTAGCTTCTAACGTATGGAATTTTTATTGCACCATCCCGAGGGGTAAGAATCTAATGGATCCTTTTTAACTTACATTGTTGAAAATTAGTCTTTAAAAGAATGGATACTTTGGATCCAGGATTTCCATGAGGTAAGATACCATTCCATATTCCTATGCCTTCATGATGCGGTTATCCGGAGAGATTGAATTTCTTGGGAATCTAACACCACCAACCTCATATTCATCACGAAAGAAGATTGTAGTACTCTAGGACTCTCAAATATCATAAGAACAATTATGATAGTAGTCGATGCAGGCTGCATACTAGTCATTGAACTATTTTTCTTGAACATGAGAACTTGTTTTTTCTTAAACATCATAAGGACACTTAGATAATTTAATCGTACTCTAGAAGACTAAATCTTGGTAGATTAGATAGGCAGAACACATGAGACCAAAGCATGATCTACCTTTTGTATGGAATTCTAAAAATATCCATAAGGACTCTACTTGAAGGAGAAACTCATTCTAGCAGTAATGAACATTTCACTTTGGATTTCCTCCTTTTTCAGCAGGAGTTCTACTATAATGATCACCATTGGTAAGCTCATGAATTAAACTATGAACTTCGATCCTTGTACATGTTCAGTAGAGAAAGAAAATTGGCTAACCCATAATTCTCAACACAGGAGTTGCCCTTTCACTTACATGTTTAATAAATTCTTCTTCATAAAACCAAGTATTCTTTTGCAAATCAGTTCAAATCAGAAAAGATTTTGGGACTAGAAAGATTAAGAATTTTTCAATTCCCTTTATGACTCCAAGGATTTCTTTTTCCCTCATGGGATAATGACATTCTACTTTATTAAAACCTCCACTATAATACTTGCAGAGTTCTTCTCCTTCTTTGATTTTAAGTACTACACTCCAGTGCTCATTGCTGTGATTTATATCAAGAATTAAATTACCTCTTTCATTAGGTACATTAAGAACATGAAGATTTTTGCATATCCTTTTGTAGTTTTGAACAATCTGTGAATCACTAGTGGTCCATGTATAACTTTTTTTTTTTCTTAAGCTTCTACTGCAGGAGTTTTGCTCAATTTGACTAGATCTTTCATGAAATCTAAAGCATAGGTAAGACATCTAAGAAACCTTACTAATTTTTTTTTACTTGTAATTTTTTCAAGGAAATTTTCTAATTTTTTTTTAGAATATGCTTTTGCAGTATGATTTGTCCAATTATTATTTCTAAACCTAAAAACTTGATTTCTTGTTTAGCATAAATGCATTTGTTCTTACCAAGAATCATGCCATGAACAATGCATTTTTGAGTGATAGCTAGCACATCATATTTATGCTATTCTACGGTCTTAGAAAGAACAAAGATGTCATCAATATAAACTAGATAATAGTGATTAAGATATTTAAAGATGCTATCCATTCTTTTTGAAATATTTGGGTTGCATTCTTAAGACAAAATTGCATTAGTATCCACTCATAATGTCCCTAAGAGGCACTAAAAGCAGTGAGAGGATTCCTTTCTGCATCCATTTTTATTTATCAATATCCTCTTTTGCAATCCATTTTCAAGAACCAAGAGGCTCCTTGAATTCGATTGAAAAGGGCGCGTTATCAGGAATATAGTAACCATCAAATACATTGTTATCATTAAGCTGTTTGTAATTGACTACTATTCTTGCTTTTCCACTTTTCTCTTCAACATGATTTCTTACCATAAAAGTAGGACTAGTATGAAGACTCTTACTATTCCTGATTTAACTTTTTATCCAAAAGTTCATTGATTTGCTTATCAAACTCTTAGATATCGTTGCGTGCATAGATCATTTGTTTAACTTGGGTAACATTGTTGGGATTTAACAAAGTAATCAATGCAAATGTCTTATCCTTATTCCAAAATTTTAGAGGGTTATCAAGGTATAGTTCTTTGCATAATTGCTCTTATTGTTCAACAATCTCCTCCTTAATTAATCGGTAGCTCAAGCAGTGAGATTCTTCGGGTTATTCATGTTGTGCAAGCATTCCCTTATCAACACGTGTTGATATAAAAAGAATTCGTAAGTGCATAGTGTCAGCTCGTAGTACAACCCAGTGGATACGGGTCATTCCCAAAAAGATGGTATCATCAAGTTGTAACACTTTGTTAGCAAACTACAAACATGCCTAGTAAGCAAAAATTAGAAACTAAACTTACAATTTCTATTCTAGAAAATTAGACACAGTCAAAATTAATAAATGAAAGAATTACGACACTAATATTATGATTTGCAAAATAAGGCCCCCTGAGAGAGCAAACTCAATTAACATTTACCTAATGTTATCCCTTTAGACTTTAAATAGAACATAATAAAATAGAATAAAAACTAAAAGAATTCCACTATTGGAAACCTACTGACAACAACATTAAAGTCAAGCCAACGTAAATGTCAAACAAAGAAATGGACAATATGCTATCAGAGACTTAAGGAAATGGAAAAGAAAGAAAGGGGTTGGGGGCTCTGCAAGAAAGAGCAAGGGGAAAAAAAAATTGTAATGCATACCAATAGCACTAATAATAAAATAGCCTAAATTAAACAATCAATGAAAAGAGTTAGGCCTGGTGCAAGCTAAAACAGAGCAACAAAAGGAAAAAAAAGAAAACAGAGCATGATAAAGCCAGAAATAGAGTCCTCAACTACTAAAAAAATGGACAAAATTGTAAATTAATTCAACCCGCAGCCAAAATCTTACTAAACACACAAGACAAGAGGAAAGGACTTTCGATTTGACTATTTGAAGCTTTCAACAATGACTTTCTAGGCCTTTGAACCAACAATGAAAGGGACCCACAAACTCAAAAATCTGAAACAAGGGAATAAAAATGAAGGGAAAGCTAGATTACAAGTGGACTATGGCCTATAAACTCCCATTTTTACATTCCCTTTCACCCCTATTTATATACAAATTGTCCAAACTCTATCCAACTTTCCACTCACAAAATTTGGCTATTATTGTGGAATTTCCGTAGGTCACGATCCATGGAACCATCTTGACCAAGTCTTCATATTTTTAGGTAGAGATTTGCTTGGATAAGATCCAATAGTTAGTGGGTCATGGCCGAGCAGTGCAGATTGAAGGCGAGAATAGAGGGATTCTGCTAAACTGAAGGTCTAGCCATTGATGATGAATGACATTCAAAGAGCAGGGTGCAAAAAGGGTTGGTGATTTCCTAAGTTAAGCACAGAATATCGAATTGATGAAGTCCATAGCCATAGTTTGGTCTTATTCTAGAGAGCTAAAAAAAGGAGAAAGAGGGTGGGTGTACAAAGCCAGTAAAGGAGGCAAAGAGAGAGAAAATAAAAGAGAGGGTATATCTATGTGATTCACGTGAGAGGGAGGGCTGGGGGAACTTGAGTTTTATTTTATTTTATTTTATTTTTTCAGCTCTAAAAGGGAAGAACTGGGTCATGGCTTTATTATTTTTTTTTCTTGCCTTTAGTTTCAACTTCATCTTTCAGCGGACTTCATTTTTTTGATCTTTCCCCAAAAATAAATAAAACCCAAATAAATATTCTAAAATAACATTTATTTCACTCCAAAATAATAGGTTTAAGAATGTAAAATTTGTAAGATTTTTCAATTCATCAAATATTCGCATACTTAGATTTTGCTTATCCCCGAGTCACATGAAGATCCTAGAAAAAAAAAAGGAAGGAAAAATTGAAAGTAAAAAATTCAAACTCACTTTAATAAGAATCATGATTGCATTTAGCGTATGCAACAAGTTTTTTAAATCTCTAGGTTCCCCCTAGTGGATGAGCAGGTCTCATGAGGGTTTGCAGAAGATGTACGCACAAAATCTTAAAAAGAAAAAATAAAAATTAAGAGAAAGAGAAGAGATAAAAGAGAGAGCAAAAGAGATAGGGAAAAAATAAATAATAAAGATAATAATAAATAAAATCTTTTTGGGTTGTCTCAATTTTTATATACATGTACAAGGGGAAACAATATATAGATTCCAACTGGATAAATCACCCTTAAAACCAAGATATTAGCCTATATATGAATAAGGTGTACTCTCTACATCTCTAGGTCCTCGTTGATCACATTCACACTCCAACTTTCTACTCCACAAACGAACATAACAATATATCTACCCAAGTGCATAGTGTGCTAGTGTACCATCACCTTAAGATTTAGGCTAACCACAATCTGACTCAGTCCCACTTAACTACTTTATTGACTCACTAATATGGGAAGCAAGCTTACCTCGTAGTAATATTATCTCAAATGATAGTACCCAGTAACGCATGCCTTAAAGGGATACTTTCCAGTCCCAATTCTATGCCTTGTTTTTGACTTTTTTTTCCTTTTTTTCCCTTCTTTTTTTTTTTTTGAATACAAATTGAAAGCAAAAATAAAGACAGTGGGAGAATAAACTATGGAAGCCTAAGACACTAAGATAATAGTGATTTTCAAAGTAAGGAATAGAATCACAGTCATAAGGGAATGATGGGGTTGGAGTTGGAGCATAGAGTGTCACACTTAGGACAAAGTTCTTATCATGTACAACCTACTTGTGTACAACCTAATACTACGTTATAAGGGATCAAGTTAGTAAAAGCTATACACATTCCCCAAATGTAATAAAACAAAAAAAGAAGTCTTTTTGGTGTTTTATATTTTTTTAAAAAATTGTATATATAGATAAATAAATCTGCAATGGCCCTCAACCCCTGACTTAAACAATGCAATGTCTCTATTACATGCAGAAGTATAAGAATGAAAAGCACACACATAAAAACAAAGATCAAAAAATAAGAGAAAATAGATATACAAAGTAGGGTTTCATGCAAAGGAACATTGGGGTTCGTAGGCCTAATAAGATAAAGGTTTTGAGGAACTCTGTGTTTGTCGATGCCAACAAATAGGTTTAACCTATGAGTAATTCTCAAAGGTAAATGTCTACTGTGATTAGGGTCCTAGCATAAGACCCTAGAAGGCTACCACTATATTATATTGATTGGAGGAAAATTAAACAAGAGAAAAAAGACTCAGTATGGGTAGATGTAAAGGTACATATGTGTCAATAGATATTATATTGCTTTCAAAATTGATCCTCTACACTTTCATAGTTAAGTCATGATTGGTTCTTTTTCCTTATATCCTTTTTACGCCGTTCATCTCACTTCCCCGAACGAAAAGTGCCTTCCTAATGGGCAATGGAGAAAATGCATCTTGTTGATGAGGCTATAAATGTGACTTGAAGGTGGCATATTTTGGTGCTAGAAGCCATGACGAAGCAATTGGCAGAAGCTTAGAACACATTCCAGTTGAAACATGGGCCGTGTTAGTAGATGTTTCGCAATCAGACAGGGGAAATGTGATTTTTCACTCTTAAGGATATTTGAGGTCATAATTTTTTCAAATAATGCAAAAATTTATTTAATTTGACAATTAGTCGTTTAGGTTAGGACTAAAAGAGGAATTGAAAATCGAGGTAATAACAAAATATGTCACTGTGGAGGGACAAAACTTTTCACACGTGTACATGTTGAAGAAGAGGTATTATTTATACTCTATTTATACTATAGCTCACTTTGATTTTACATAACTCATTTTGTATTTCAGTTTCTTTTTAGAAAAAAGGCTACAAGACATATAAGCTTACAATATGGTTGAAGACCCATACACCAAAGGAAGTAACAAAATTTGATGATGTTTCAGCTAGTGCTAAGGTACGAGTTTTATTTTTCTTTAGTTTGGTTATTCAAGTTATCCCTTTTTACTAATGTTTAACATGATAGGAAGCAATTGACAATGAGTTACATGACCTTGAAGAAAGTTCATACAATGATGCTACTTGAGATGAAATTTTCAAAAAAGGTATTGGCGAAGACAAGTGTCATTACGCTAAGACATTTGGTAGCGGGGTCAAAGTTCCTAGTTCCGGCGCTAAAAGGTGCACTTTAGAGGAAGAGAGAACTAAAAGAAGGAAAACCGAACAAGAACAAAAAGAAAGTCAAGAGAAGATTGCACATTTAGAGAATAAACTTGGATATGTCATAATTTGGTAAAAGTGCTTCTGAAGCACTAGGTATTCTTGTGAAATATTTCATTGTTTGTTATTTTGATATTTCATGGAATCAGCCACTGACAAAGTTAGGTTAGACTGTCTACAATTCACCCCTTGGGTGCGGCCCTTCCCCGGATCCTGCGTGAACGCAGGATGCTTGTGCACCGAGCTGCCCTTTTTTTGTTATTTTTATATTCTATTGGTTATAAAAACTCTTTTGATAAATAGATATGTTATAATATGATAGGGACAAATGGGATTAAAAGACTAACAGTGTGATTGTTAGTTTAGGTGATTAGTTTATTTGGTTGTAATATGTTTAATTATATTGTGTTTTTGATAACTGGAGAGAAAAGGTAATGAGAGAGTAATTGAAAGTTTAGTTGATTAGTTTCTTTGGCTGCAATATGTATAAGTAATGGTAGTTAGGGTAATGCGAGAGTGATTGGAGGTTTAGGTGAGTAGTTACTTTAGTTAGAATATGTATGTGCAATGACAGATAAGGTAATGGTAGAATTTTGGTTACTAGTTATGTAGTTGGAATATGCCTAAGTAAGTTTTTATTAATTGAAAGCAGAAGGTAAAACACATAGAAAAATGTCATTTGAGTGTGTACATGCCATTTGGGTGTGTTATATATATCGTTTAGGTGTGTTGTGTTCAAACATGTGATGAAATGTATACATAAAATTTATTATGGAACATAAAATGTAAACAAGTAAAAAAAGTTCTTATACTGTGATTTGTTAGCTTAGAGGCATTTAGGAGAGTCTTTGATACTTGTTGTTTATTTTAATGATATATTTAATATTATGTTTTTATGGGAGAATGCCATTAAAGCTGTCTATTACCTTTTCTTTCGATTTATGTTTTGGTGCTTGTGTAACAGGGAATATTGAAGAATGTTCTTTCTTCATTTGAGGAAGATGAGGAGAATGATGATGATACTGAAAATGGTCATACATTTGAAGAAGAAAATGCCAAAAAACTTTATGAAGAACAAAATAATGAATCAATTGATACCTGTCGCTAAATTTTGTCATGACTTATCGTACAGGTTAACTAAGTAATATTTAGGAGTTTGCACTCATGTTTTGGACTTTAATCTCAATCTCATAATCTTGGAGTTGTATACATTTGTTATGAACTTTTAATAAATGCATAGCACTTTTGGAAACTCTTTTGGTGAATGCTGCTTTTGTTTGGGTAGAATCTTCTATTGTGAAAAATCAATGAACTTATAGACCTAAATGGATGGACTATTGGCAATAGAAATTTTTCTTAGACACATTATGATAGAAGAATTACCTATATATTAGAGTTTGATGGGCACTCGTTTTGGCATGATATTTTTGTTGGATAAGATTGACAAATGCAGAAAAAAGGAAAATTACCAATAGATGTAGTACGTTGATGAAACTTTGTTGCCGCCAGTTGATTTACTACCAAAAGATACATATGATGGTAATAAATGGCACTACCAAGATACTTTTATCTGTTGGTGAAAGGATGACATTCACTAAGAACATGTTTCGGTTGGTATTAATGAGAAATTGTGACATATTACAATATCTATTGGTAAAACTTATACCATCACCTCTTTTTACCAACGGTCTAGCAATAGACTAATATCTGCTGGTATAATATTTTACCAATGGAAAATATACTTATTGTAACATAAACATCCGTGTTGGTGAAAGTCACTTTCTTGTTGTGTCCCCTTTTTGATAATAACACCAATTAGAAGAAGTATTCATATTCATATTCGTGTATATGCTTACCATAAGCTCATTCTGTTCCCCCTTTGTCATCATTGAAAAGGGATGTGGAGTATAAACTAACCAATTGATATCAAAGCTCCCTCTTAATATGACACCTATGATGAAGAAGAAATGGTTAACCTCACAAGCTTAAATGCAATAATAGATCATCAAAATCAACCAGTTCACTTGGATATGTTAATAATGACATGCTAAGGGTTATAATAGATACAAGTACATGAAAAAAAATTTGACAGCTTAGAATATATTACATCTCCTCATAAGGCAATTATATATGGGGTATAGAGAAAATAATCAAGAAAAAACTCCCTTTTTCAAAAATCATTAATCCACGCTAATTCATGTGGCATGAGATATACTAGTTAGCACATAACTATATTCACGCCAAATTATATTAATGGATACAATCTTGATATGACAATTTTTTTAAAAGATGGTAGGCATATAAGATATATTTTCAAGGTATTTATATCATATTAATCAAGTTATAGTTCCTAAAAAAATATCTAAAGCATATATATAATACCATATGCAAGAGAGGGACAATAATATTTACCAGACTGTAGTCAAATCATGAAATCAAGTATATTTAGCCCAATATAATTTAGTTATTTCATTTTTAGCATATGTCTCTGACCAGATGCCTATTACAGTATCACAATTCACAAGTTCTTTGATTTCTCATTTTTAAATCGTTTTTATCTTGAGAATTATAACCACAACAATAGGATATAATCAAAGTATGGTATATATCTGTATCTAACATGGAATGATATAAAGCAATCAAATATTATACAGCTTTGTAATTAACATTTATTTGTATTAGTCTTTTTGTCTATCAAAGTATATCATGAATCATATTATAGGTCTAGCAAATATCCAACAATCCACCCTTTTCTATGAAGGCCAGAGTGTAATTTAGTAGAGATGAAATACTTATCAAGATCTTGACATTTGGGCTTACCAATTCATTTTTCTCTCCTATTTAGCATGCGCTTCATCAAAAAGGTAGTGTGAGAAGAATAAGACTTTATAGCCATGAAGGCAATAAGGAGTCTTCCAAATAGACAAGGTTGTCTCTAGCCCTTGATAAAAGTAATTTGAAGCATCAAGCCGGCGGTCATGGAATATTATACGGACATGTAATATTATTCACATGATTATATACCATTTACCATACTCTCTCCCCATTTATAGAATAACAATGGAAATAATATGCTATGTTCAATTAGAAATTCAATGACTAGTGTCATACGTAGTCAGACACATATGATATCTTCCTCTTTTAATGTACTATTTATAAGAAACAAAAAGAGATAAGATATTCAAATTTACCTCATTAAAATTTGATAACTTTGCCACTCTGAGTATTCTATTATAATATATTTAAATGGCTAAAATTATTATATGAGTATTCAAGACTACATAGCCATAAAGATACTAGCATATAATGACCATACCTAATAAATCAAGCTCTATCTCACCCTTGACAAAAAAAAAAAAATATCCAAGAAAATACAAAGAGGTGCATCAATTCTTATTGACTAGCATATTAATTTATCTAAGAAGACATAATACAGTCAAGTTCTAGTATAAGAATAAATAATCTAAGGAGGTGACGATCAGCTAGGCAAGCCTATATTAGGGAAATTTGAATCAAACTTTACATTTATACATATTACCTGCTTCATGCATGTCAACCCTTCCCTTTTTATCTATTTA